>VCJN01001641.1:0-50730 GCA_006384855.1 Tetraselmis striata
ACGAGATACACACAGCGGATATTCTGGCGTCGTTCGCTGCTATGATGGCTAAGGATTACGAGCGGCTGTAGACAGCATGTAGCGACTAGTAGCCATAATTTCATAAAGTTTATTACATAAGGGCTTTCACAAAAGCGCACTACAAACAGAACTAACCGCAACTATGAAAGGTTGCCAGCAAAAGAGAGACACAAGCCTGAAACCAAGGTCGAGCAGGAGGGCAGGGAGCCAAGAACCAAGAAGGAGACAAGGGAACCACGAAGTCACTTAGCTGCCAGGAACCAAAGGAACCCCCGCCCCGGGGTAGGCTATCAGCCGCGGCGAGGACGCTTGCAACCACTGACCCGGGTCATAGCAACACATGCCGACGAGCGACGCGACGCAGGCGTAGGAGCACCATCACGTGCCGCACGCGTGGCCGCGACCCCGCCAAGAACGTTGTCCGCATGTGCCATGTTGATGAGCAAGGAGAAACGGCGGCGCCACGCAGACAAGAGCTGGCCGTAATTTCATAATATGTTACTTTCTACCCTAAACGGGTACTGTAGCGACCATAATAAATAATTTGTAATATCATGACGGATACATTACACATTAAAGCGTATCCTGTACATATACATATACATATGTAGTCCATACACCCAAGCCCGGCGCATAATTATAATTGTCAGCGACCGTTAATTGTCAGCAACCGATCCTATACATAGGGGTTACAATAACAACAATATAATAGTCGCTAATAATCCAGCGAAGCGTCGATTTTTCGGCGGTGAGCTTTATTGCCGTACGGGTACCCGTACAGTGCAGCGGATCGGGCCTATAGGTGCATGACTAAAGCGCTTATCTACTGGCATGATGTACTACTAAGTACTACTATATTCCACCCACCCACCCGCCCACCCGCCCGCCCACGGTCCTTAATTACACAGCCATCCGATTACGATCTCACGGTTGGGAGGCTATGAGTATTGGTACTCGCTACTCGCTGCTGGTAATGGAAAAAAACTATGGTACTTCAAAGCGCTGGCTGTTGGACCCAGGGTAC
This sequence comes from Tetraselmis striata, assembly GCA_006384855.1. Lineage (NCBI taxonomy): Eukaryota > Viridiplantae > Chlorophyta > Chlorodendrophyceae > Chlorodendrales > Chlorodendraceae > Tetraselmis > Tetraselmis striata. The sequence continues at coordinate 1,046 of VCJN01001641.1, forward strand.
CCCGGTACCCCGAATCCGCTTTTTCTCTCTGTGAAATCCGCATTTTTCCAGTGAACAGTTGGCTGCCGTATATGTGCCTAATTTGGACCTTATGCCAGAAGTACGACACCCAGTTGTTACCAAAGCATGGCACCTAGGCATCTTTGCCAGTTGGCCTTCTTAGACGGAGAGGTGTCCGTCCCAATTGACACCTAGCCGGCTGGTATAAATTGTCAGCCTCGGTTCCTTGTAATTCAGTCAACTACTTTTCCCATAAAAATTCCGACTCACCTTTTCTCTCTCGTGACAGTGCCACTCAGCCATCACCACGGCGACAGCGACTAACTATCATCCATCGCCCACGGCTCATAGCAGCCCTTTGCCTTTTCAGCTTGCACCTTGCTTGCTGGCGCTCGACGTGATTCGACGCGTGCACGCCGACTCTCGCCGACTCTCCCCTCATCAGTGACAGTGCCACTCAGCCATCACTTCGACAACCCCCCTCCGACAGGTTTTTGGGCCCTCTACCTTGGGTCGACGTCTTGCCCCGTGCTCGACGCCTGCCAGAGGCTTCAACCTGCGTGTATCTCGACCCTCGACAGCTTTCGATGATCGACGGCGACGTGCGACGAGACTTTTCTTCCCACCCGCCCACCCGTACAATTATATACATCTTCCAGGACAAGTGCGCCATCCTTCCACCATGTCTACCACCATCACCACCGGCATGATGGACACCCCTCTGCCTAATCTAGCTGGGAGGAGTGCGGTCAAGAAGGACCCTGGCAGCGACCCACCGCCGCCTGACTTTAGTGACAGTGATACCAGTTCTGAAGGCGCTTTTAGCCTCCACGGTGCGTCAGACAGTGACTCCGGTGACATCCAGTGGATCAAGCCTTCTGCAGTAAAGCCGACACTCGACCTCGCGACGATCCTCGTGTGGGACCAGATCATCTCTACGCGTGATAATGCTCAGGCCATCAAGATCTCCCTCGGCAGCGCCGGCTACGTGGCCACCACCAAGGGCAAAGGCACCCACCAGGAGCAGCTCATTCTTTTGGAAGCCCTGCGCCACGCGACAGCGAATTATCCCATGGCACTGGCCATCGTCGACAGCATCAGCATGGACTCCAGGAAGTGTGGATATGCGGCCTGGACGGCCCTATTTACTGAACTCCAGGGCTCTGCCATAGAGGAGCGCCGGCGCTTGGAGGAAGAAATCACAGCAGGCCAGCTCCCGAATGAGCCGGTCCAGGTGTACGTTCGCCGCTGCCGGAACCTCTGGAATTTGTTGCGCAAGGCACATAGCCAGTGGACATTCGAGTACGTGGCCATCAACTACCTCATCCCAGGACTTCACTCAGCATACGATCACATTGTCGACGCCACCATCTCGGCAACCAATGTCAACAAGAGGCTGGCAACCATCATCAGTGCCGGACAGAACACGGAGGCGCGCACGCGTTAGCGTCAGCAGCGCGCCCGTTCACGCACGCCAACCCTCAATTCCTGCGACCCCAGGGACTAACTACATGCCAACAGGCCCAACATCGTCTGCAGCAGGTGTGACCGTCCGGGCCATACTCAGCAGCAGTGTATGGCCAGGCGCCATGCCAACGGCTTGCGTCTCCTGGGTGACACCGCCCCACCCAGCACCGTGAGCAACCCTAGCCATGGTCACTGTCAGCGCGCGCCTGCGGAGCGTCACGTCAACGACAACTATACCCACAACCTGCGCAACGACTACAACCATCAGAACAGGCCCCAGCGGCAGCAATATTGGCCCACTCAGAGCGGCAACGACGACCTGCAGCACCATCACTAGCCAGTCGGCTTCGTCTCCCCGGCCGGACATCACCACCACGGACATCACCCGGCCAACAACGACTCCGACCGGCAGCCGACAGGATGCCGGGAGGCCTACCCGTTAATGGGTGTGTCCTCGTTGGCACCACACCACAGCGGCCTGCCCGTCATGCTCACCTGCACCACCACCGCCCCGGAAGGGGCAGCCACCGGAGCGCAGGAGGGGGAGGGCGAGGACGGCGAAGACGATGAATTACATGAATCCTGGCACGTCCCCTACTCCAACTCTGACAACTTCAATTTCCCGTTCTCACACCCATGGCGTGCCCGCCACTTCCGCTCTCAACCCATTCCCACCCCAATTCAACCTCTATGCCTCGCTTCACCAGCATTCCCAACCTCAGCGGCGCTGGCGGCCCACGACCTTCATACGGGGCGGGGCGCCCTACGTGGAAACCTGCCACCGCCGCTCCCGATACTCACCGCTGCCCCGCTCCTCCAGATACCAAGCTCCTCTTTGGTGGTCGCACATCTCTTCTCGCCCTGCCATGGCCCATCGGCATCTGAGGTGGAGGCTGTGGTGGAATACGGCTTCTCCATCCTCGCGTTCATTGGCGCCGACCCATCAACGGAGGCTCGCACTATGTGGCCACATCACCTATAGGTCATCCGCAACAAGTACCCGGGCCGCCCGCCTCCATCAACATTTCAGGACTGTCATGACGGGACCCCCATGAACATCAACGACATCACCATCACGGAGCTGGAGCGGATGCGCCCGTTCACCCTCGTCGTGTCAAGCACACCGTGTCAACCATGGTCACGCACGCACGGGCTCACGCCTTGACTGGCCGGACCATCGCCCTCGTGCCTTCGCATCCGTCATAGGTTTCACCCGCTTCTACCTGTCTTCTCAGCCCACACCAATGCGCTATACTGTGCAGAATCTTCCAGACGCGCTGGCCTTATCTGAAGTACTCTCCTCACTTGGCGCATACAACATCGTGCGCGCGGCGTCCTGCGGCTCGGCGGCTCACCGCGACACCCTTCTGTGGACCATTATCGCTCAACCGCAAGACATCCGGAACTGCGGCAGCAATGTCGCCGCCATCAAGCTCGCCGACCCCGGCCCCTTTAGTGGCGACCGCATCTACAACCCGGCTACCGGGCGCAAGACCCCGCCTCTCTCTATGCCGGCCTTTCAGTTCTCCAACGCTGACTACCTGATGGGCGCGTTTCAACCCTCGGGCCCGCAGGAGGGGCCCCACGCACCGCCACCCATGCTGCCATCGGCGGCGCTTGCTTCGCCGCAGGAGGGGCCCCCACCTCCACATCACACCGAGCAGCACCCTCCGCACCATCAGGAGGGGGACTCCACGGCACGGTCGGCTCCTCACACCAGCAAACAGGCACAACTGACTTCCCATTATGTCGACCTCAGCGACTACCACCCAACACTGGTGGCATCCGCGATGGCGGCGGTTGTGCGCCCCCGCTCAGCGCGGCTGACAGCCCTCGCCCTACCAGCACCCACTGTCCGCGTGTCCACGGCGCCGCGCAACTATCAGGAGGATATCTCCAGCACTCGCCCCGATGACTGGAAGAAGTCCGGGAACCATGAGATCAACTCTATCACCACGATGGCACTTTTCGTCTGGGTCAACGTCCCTGAGTTTCGACGCGACAACGAGTCAGCGGTCATCCAACGGACGGCGTGGGCCTTTGCGGCGCAGCACGAGGATGGCAACATCATCAAGCGCGAGACCGGCGTGATCGTTCGCGGCAATCTACTCACCACCCGCGAGACATATGCCTATGACTACCTCCCCCTCGGCTGTGGCCGTAAGGACCGGGCTTGGCATCCCGTTGAGGCACTCTACGACCTGCTGCAGGCATCCAAGGCATGGTTTCTGTGCTTTTCTTCCTTTCTACATGAATTCGGCTTCATCAGCTCAAAGCCGGGCAGCATGATCCATCTTCATCGGGAAACCTGCATCATTGACATTCTGACTACCTTTCACATGACGGAGAGCAAGCCTCGCCGCATGCCATGCACGCTGAATACCAACTTTCATAACACTGCAGTCACCTAACGTGCGCAGGTTCGGAGTCAGCGTGGCCATGTCTACTGCCGCAGCGGAGTTCGTGGCGCTCTGCGTGGCCTGCACATGTCTGGCGGTTATTCGCGTTCTTCTGCGCCAAGCTCTGCCACCCCAATGTTGCCCCGGTGCAAGTATGCGGGGACAACCGCGCATGCATCGTTCAGGTGCAACATGGTATGATTACATGCGCGCAACGCCACATTGACCTCCGGTTTCAGTATGCGGTCCAACTCTACTAAGACGGCATCATCTACATGCACTACACGCCTACCCCGGCCCACCTGGCCGACTTCTTCGCTAAAGCGCTGCCGCTGACTACCTTTCTTCATTTCCGCGCTTTCCTGACGGGGTCATCCGAGGAGCCTTGCGTTGCGCCCCTGCCGCCATCAATCCCGCGCCCGCGGGATTCCACATGATGAGGAGGGCTGTTGGGCCCAGGGTACCCCGGTACCCCGAATCCGCTTTTTCTCTCTGTGAAATCCGCATTTTTCCAGTGAACAGTTGGCTGCCGTACATGTGCCTAATTTGGACCTTATGCCAGAAGTACGACACCCAGTTGTTACCAAAGCATGGCACCTAGGCATCTTTGCCAGTTGGCCTTCTTAGACGGAGAGGTGTCCGTCCTAATTGACACCTAGCCGGCTGGTATAAATTGCCAGCCTCGGTTCCTTGTAATTCAGTCAACTACTTTTCACATAAAAATTCCGACTCACCCTTTCTCTCTCGTGACAGTGCCACTCAGCCATCACCACGGCGACAGCGACTAACTATCATCCATCGCCCACGGCTCATAGCAGCCCTTTGCCTTTTCAGCTTGCACCTTGCTTGCTGGCACTCGACGTGATTCGACGCGTGCACGCCGACTCTCGCCAACTCTCCCCTCATCAGTGACAGTGCCACTCAGCCATCCCCTCCGACATTGGCAGTGCGAACGCTCGCTGCTGGTACTACTGGTACTCGCTACTCGCTGCTGGTACTGCTGGTACTGGTACTCGCTACTCGCTGCTGGTAATGGAAAAAAAACTCTGGTATCCATATTTTTGCTGGGGATAGAACCCGTTATTTTTGAAATTTTCTGAAAAATCGACGCATCGCGCTGATTCAACTGTCAAGTTACTTCATACTAATATTTCTATTATCCAGCGAAGCGTCGATTTTTCGGCTGTGAGCTTTATTGCCGTACGGGTACCCGTACAGTGCAGCGGATCGGGCCTATAGGTGCATGACTAAAGCGGTTATCTACTGGCATGTACTACTAAGTACTATAATCCACCCTCCCGCCCGCCCACCCGTCCGCCCGCCCGCCCACCCACGGTCCTTAATTACACAGCCGTCCGATTACGATCTCACGGCTGGAAGGTACTGGTGTGAATTACAAAAAGGGCAGTTCCCCAAAGTTAGAAAATCAACACAGCAAGCCGCCTAAAAGCGGCCCGCATCCCGCATAAGGCGGGATGGATGAGTGATGCGCACACGGTTCAGAGTCCGGGCCACGCGTGCACGTGTGTGTGTGGGTGATCCTCGGACGTGCTGTGCAGCTTCAGCAACGGGATGGCAGACGAATCTTCGCCGTCTGATATGAGGCAGCGAGCGCGCTCTCGAGCGGCCACCAAGCTCAGGACCCCGAGGAAATCTCTTGCGAGCAAGGCCTCCTGGTGAGCCCGGGTGATGCACCGAGTGCCCCGCGATGAGAGGGCACCCCGATCCGCAGCCAAGCATGCGATACCACGCACTGTGCGGTGCACCCCCTTGCTCAGCTCACCCACTGTGCCGAAGACCATGCCCGTGTACTCCGACATATCCAAGATGTCTCGAAGAGAACCCTTCTGTCCGGGCTCCGTGTTGTGCCACGCCGCATCCCGCGCAGCCAACCCCCATTGTATGTCGCCCAACATGGAGCGCTCAAACCGATCCACAGCCGTGGCCCGGGGCACTGAAGTGTACTTGACCCCGTACCGCATAGTCTTGAACTCCAGCAGCGTGGACTTCAAGCTCCGGGGATCATAGCTCCCGGTCACGACGTTGAACGCCGGAAGGGAGAGCTCTGCGTCCGGCACTAGGTCCTTGAGTTCATCCCTGGGTATGGTGTTGCCGAGAGGCACTGCCTGCTGGAACAAGTCATCCACCTCCCGCCGTACCGCGATACCTAGGTCGTGAACACAGTGATCGCGGAAGGCATCTGCGATAGCGTCGTGCTGTACACGCCAGTGAGCGTCTCCAGGCGCCGGGAGGTTCATGAGCGCGTCGCCGTATAGATCAACAGTGACGGGGTTGTGCTCCGTCGAGGGCAGAATGATCTGGCTCCCAACCACCGGGGCCAAGCACGGGCTAGGCAGAAGGAAGTACCCGGCAGCGACATCCCGCAGCTCATGCGGAGTCATGGCTGTCCGCGCGGTGGGGATGGCCACTGTCCACATTCCTGACGCCGCGTCGAGTTGGTTGAACAAGATCCGTTCCCTACATGTGGTAGGGAGAGCGCACACCTCATTTCGAAGCCGAGAGTTGTTGGCCTGGTCTAGAAATGCCGTCAGCTCCTTTTGCGAGCCCGACGCAGCCTCCACTTCCCGCTCCATCTGGCGCGCATCTGCGTCGCCGAGATGGCCAGCAGTAGCCGCTTGGAGGCGGCCCCACGCCTCGCGCATCTCCGCGGCGTAGCTATCCGACCCATGAGCATCGTTGAGGAAGTGGTCATACTGGCGGGCGGAAGAAGTTGCGTTGAAGCTGCCTCGGCCAAGTACGGACCCGAGCTGTGGGTCGAAGAAACCAGGGGTGGGGGTGTTGGTGCCGGAGTTCCTAGTCAGGAACCTTGGGAGGATGGCATTCATGCAGCCGATAAAGGCGGCATCACGAACGGTAGCCATGCGGCGGATGCCAGCTCCCTTCAACCGAGTGGGGAGGTGAAGCCTGCTGCGCGCCCTGGCCACTGCATCCTCTGTTACAGCCCCCTTAGGACTTAGGCCGAATAGTCGTCTAGCCATAGATAGTCCTAAAGCAGGAGCTGAGTCAAGGGCCCATTGGATCGTTATTCCACACGGCCAGGAATAATGAGCGGAGATTTGGGAAAAGGGATTCTTACAATACCGGAATGCCGGTAACCTGGGTGACTTGCCCGGCGGTGGTTTTGCCGGCCTATTTATAGTCGCTGGTTTCCGTCATTCCGTGCGCTGTGTACTGATCCAATTTCCGCCACTTGTGCTGCGTGTAACTACTAGACTCTCATACTAAAATCGACGTGTCCGGTCCTAATCCGCGGCCCGTCGCTATTTTAGTCACATACTACTAAGTACAGACACGGTTCCTAGCACCTTCGCCTGTCCGCAGCACAGCGGTTATTATATTCGTCTACTATTGCTATAACAAATGCTATAGCGTTCTAGATGGTTCTAGTAGGCTCTAGTACCTACTACTAAAACTCCACTAAGGCAGCGCTCCATCTCACGCTTGGTATCATCATCCTCTAGGAGGTGACACCATAGCGTACGACAATCGCGCTCCTGCTGGTACGCAGGCGTAAGTACAGGTTGCTCGCACCCCATGTGGGTACTCGTAATACTGTCCTGCACTACTAGTCGCCTGGTAGTCGCTCGTACTGACGCCTCGTCGTCCTCGTACTAGTACTTCGCCTTCACTTGTACTCGCACTCGCAATGCTCATACTCGTACTTCGCTTGGCTTGTACTCGTTCTCGTCCGCCTCAGTCGCCAGTTCTTCGCTCCTTCGTCGGCTCCCACAGTACAAGGTACAGCAGTGTAGAGTACATAACATCCTCGCTCAAGGTAGCCACCTCCGCTGCCATGGGGTCGGGGTCGTGCAAAAGCTCCGCCAAGAAATCGGTGACCACCGGATTGGTGTCGGTGCCGTACGTGGAGGGATCAAAAGAGACCCCTAGCACCCGCTCGACCGCCGCGAAGACGGTGGCATCCACCGCCTCCGCAAAGGCCTCCACCTCGGACGGAAGACAATTGCGGAGCCAATACCCCGCCTTGTGTTGCATGCAATGCTTGAGCAGGGCCCATGCGTGGTGATGCAGGGCGTGTGTGTACCGACGGCTGGGCTTGGCAGATAGGAGCTTGCTCAGGCTAGCGTGCACCTCCTCTCGTAGCTCCTCCGCCTTGCCGCGCATGTACGCATGCACATACTCTGGCGATCCGAGCGGCACGTTGAGGACCGCGATGCCGTGATGGCCATCTAGCTCGGGCCACTCGATGTCAGCCGGAGCCTCAGGCCGCGCGGCCTCCATGCCTGCGCTGTACGCCTGCATCTTGTCGAAGCGCACCTCCAGCCCCACGGACGCCTTGATGGACGTGCGGAAGGCGTGAAGAGCCGGCCAAACGTGCTCCGGAAGGCCCACCAGAAACCCATCGTCGGCGTTGAAGCGCGCCGCCCCGTCATTGACCTCCAACGTGGTATCACACTGCTGCACCTCGGGGTGAATCGCGACGCTGGGAGGTACTGTTACTGATACTCGCTACCTATTCGCTGCTGGTAATGGAAAAAAAAACTCTTGTAGCGACTACTTCAAAGCGCTGGCAATCCGAACGCTCGCTGCAGGTACTGGTGTGAATTACAAAAAGGGCAGTTCCCCAGAATTAGAAAATCAACACAGCAAGCCGCCTAAAAGCGGCCCGCATCCCGCATAAGGCGGGATGGATGAGTGATGCGCACACGGTTCAGAGTCCGGGCCACGCGAGCACGTGTGTGTGTAGGTGATCCTCGGACGTGCTGTGCAGCTTCAGCAACGGGATGGGAGACGAATCTGCGCCGTCTGATGAGGCAGCGAGCACGCTCTCGAGCGGCCACCAAGCTCAGGACCCCGAGGAAATCTCTTGCGAGCAAGGCCTCCTGGTGAGCCCGGGTGATGCACCGAGTGCCCCGCGATGAGAGGGCACCCCGGTCCGCAGCCAAGCATGCGATACCACGCACTGTGCGGTGCACCCCCTTGCTCACCTCACCCACTGTGCCGAAGACCATGCCCGTGTACTCCGACATATCTAGGATGTCTCGAAGAGGACCCTTCTGTCCGGGCTCCGTGTTGTGCCACGCCGCGTCCCGCGCAGCCAACCCCCGTTGTATGTCGCCCAACAGGGAGCGCTCAAACCGATCCACAGCTGTGGCCCGGGGCACTGAAGTGTACTTGACCCCGTACCGCATAGTCTTGAACTCTAGCAGCGTGGACTTCAAGCTCCGGGGATCATAGCTCCCGGTCACGACGTTGAACGCCGGAAGGGAGAGCTCTGCGTCCGGCACTAGGTCCTTGAGTTCATCCCGGGGTACGGTGTTGCCGAGAGGCACTGCCTGCTGGAACAAGTCATCCACCTCCCGCCGTACCGCGATACCTAGGTCGTGAACACAGTGATCGCGGAAGGCATCTGCGATAGCGTCGTGCTGTACACGCCAGTGAGCGTCTCCAGGCGCCGGGAGGTTCATGAGCGCGTCGCCGTATAGATCAACAATGACGGGGTTGTGCTCCGTCGAGGGCAGAATAATCTGGCACCCAACCACCGGGGCCAAGCACGGGCTAGGCAGAAAGAAGTACCCGGCAGCGACCTCTCGCAGCTCATGCGGAGTCATGGCTGTCCGCGCGGTGGGGATGGCCACTGTCCACATGCCTGACGCCGCGTCGAGCTGGTTGAACAAGATCCGTTCCCTACATGTGGCAGGGAGAGCGCACACCTCATTTCGAAGCCGGGAGTTGTTGGCCTGGTCTAGAAATGCCGTCAGCTCCTTTTGCGAGCCCGACGCAGCCTCCACTTCCCGCTCCATCTGGCGTGCATCTGCGTCGCCGAGATGGCCAGCAGTAGCCGCTTGGAGGCGGCCCCACGCCTCGCGCATCTCCGCGGCGTAGCTGTCCGACCCATGAGCATCGTTGAGGAAGTGGTCATACTGGCGGGCGGAAGAATTTGCGTTGAAGCTGCCTCGGCCAAGTACGGACCCGAGCTGTGGGTCGAAGAAACCAGGGGTGGGGGTGTTGGTGCCGGAGTTCCTAGTCAGGAACCTTGGGAGGATGGCGTTCATGCAGCCGATGAAGGCGGCATCACGAACGGTAGCCATGCGGCGGATGCCAGCTCCCTTCAATCGAGTGGGGAGGTGAAGCCTGCTGCGCGCCCTGGCCACTGCATCCTCGCTCAAGGTAGCCACCTCCGCTGCCATGGGGTCGGGGTCGTGCAAAAGCTCCGCCAAGAAATCGGTGACCACCGGATTGGTGTCGGTGCCGTACGTGGAGGGATCAAAAGAGACCCCTAGCACCCGTTCGACCGCCGCGAGGATGGTGGCATCCACCGCCTCCGCAAAGGCCTCCACCTCGGACGGAAGACAATTGCGGAGCCAATACCCCGCCTTGTGTTGCATGCAATGCTTGAGCAGGGCCCATGCGTGGTGATGCAAGGCGTGGGTGTACCGACGGCTGGGCGTGGCAGACAGAAGCTTGCTCAGGCTAGCGTCCACCTCCTCTCGTAGCTCCTCCGCCTTGCCGCGCATGTACGCCTGCACATACTCTGGCGATCCGAGCGGCACGTTGAGGACCGCGATGCCGTGATGGCCATCTAGCTCTGGCCACTCGATGTCGGCCGGAGCCTCACGCCGCGCCGCCTCCATGTCTGCGCTGTACGCCTGCATCTTGTCGAAGCGCACCTCAAGCCCCACGGACGCCTTGATGGACGTGCGGAAGGCGTGAAGAGCCGGCCAAACGTGCTCCGGAAGGCCCACCAAAATTCCATCGTCGGCGTTGAAGCGCGCCGCCCCGTCATTGACCTCCAACGTGGTATCACACTGCTGCACCTCGGGGTGAATCGCGACGCAAAAGGAAGTCGTGGCCAAAGGTGCGCCCTGTTGCACGCCGTCCTCCGACCGCAGAGGGGCGGACCGGTCGTCCACGACCAGATACGAGTCCGTGGAGAGGGAGGCTAGGAGCGCGGGGATGACAGGGTGTAGTGGAGAGCAGGTACTGGTACTCGCTACTCGCTGCTGGTACTGCTGGTCAGCTGGTACTGGTGTGAATTACAAAAAGGGCAGTTCCCCAGAACTGCTGGTACCGGTACTGGCGGTACTCGCTACTCGCTGCTGCAATGGAAAAGAAAAACTCTGGTACTTCAAAGCGCTAGAAGTGGAATAAACTCTCTTAGTCGCTACGTATTAAAAGCGCTGGCAATGCAATTCATGGAACTGCTGTAGGCCAGTGATACAGAACCCGTTCCTTTAAAATTTTCTGAAAAATCGACGCATCGCTGATTCAACTGTGAAGTTACTCCATATCAATTACATGAGCTAGCAGCAGAAGGCGATATCGAAGTTACTTCATATGGTCGCTAATGATAATGTGGCAATAACCAATACATGCATCATGCTAGTAGCGATGTCACGATGTGCGAATTATAAACTACTACAACCGCGCCGCCCCCGCGGGCGAGGCGCTGCGCGGCATGCTCCCCGGTTAGGAATAAGGATTTATCCACCGCCGGCCGCCCGTGAGGCTGGCGGACGGATGGCGTGTCCATATTCAGGTGGAACCGCTGCAGACTTCCCGCAATACAGCGCTCCTTGCAAGCTCCGGTTGATGTACAACCTTCCGCCCTGCCTCGCCTGTGGAGGGGGGGGGGGGGTACTTTGCAAGTAAGGTATTTGTCCGCCTTGCTCTCCCTGGGTCCTCCAACTGGCAGCACATACGAGCTTGAGCTCTAGCATATAGCAGCCCTGCCCACAAACGAAAGGCGCACGTGACTGATGTCTTCAGTTCCAACCCCCGAAGAGCGAGCGAGGCGCGCGGGGGGGGGGGGGGGGGGGGGGGGGGGGGGGGTGGAAATACTCGTATGTGCTGGCACCTGTGGATTCTCTCGTCCTAGAGACAGCCCTGGGCGAATGTGCAGGGCAGGGCGACTGCATCAAATGCTCTCACTGCTTACATGTCGGATAAACAAATGCCTTACAACGATGCCCGCTGTTGACAGGGAGGAAAGCAGTATACTGACTGTAGGTTTGAACTGGTGCATGCGGTCATTCAGGATGGTTTCCATCATTAATAGTGATGATAGTGACGACGAGCCTGAGCAGTTGCAATATAAGGTCATCGTGCTCGGGGACGGCGCTGTTGGCAAAACTTCGCTAGCCATGCGGTTTACCGGGGACTTCTGCCGAAAGAGGTAACTATCTATGTCACCAGGGCAAGCGTGCCTCGAATTCCACCATCCTACCGGATTCTTGATTTCTTGCGCCTTTGGCTTGGGGGTGGGGCCGCAGCTACAAACAGACAATCGGAGTTGACTTCTTCCTGAAGCACATGACGATACCAGGCGACTTGCACGTTGGAATTCAGGTACAGAGCAGGGTCTCTCACTATTTGATGAATGAGTGCAATGTGGTGCATTCGATTCCACACCTGGTGTAGCCTGTTGACCAGAGGCAAGATTAAGTGAGCATCTGATGCCATGCTGTGGCCCGTGCGCACAGCTATGGGATATTGGGGGGCAGACAATTGGCGGCAAGATGATACGTAATTACATCTTTGGCGCTCAGGCGGTGCTGCTGGTGTATGACATCACAAACTACCAGGTGGACTACATTGCGGTGTTGGAGCGCGGTCAATGACTGCATTCTTTACTGCATTTGTAACAAGTCGATAACTCTGAAGTACTGCTATGTTGTGGCTGTAGAGCTTTGCAAACTTGGAGGATTGGCTAATGATTGTGAAAGACACATTCGGACCCGACCACATGCCCCATGTAAGTGGTCTTCATGTGTGATATCTCAATGCTGAGTGTGAATTGTAGATTTCTCCACGTGAAATGATGCTTGGGTGTACCAGATTGGACTTGTTGCAAATAAAATGGATCTGAAGCACATGCGCTCGGTCAGCACTCGTAAGCATCATGATTTTGCGGACGCGAACAACTTATCCAGGTAGGCAATGATCTTTGACTGGGCGCATGACTGCTCCATGAGTGCATGACCTGTAGTCCGCATCAATTTGCAGGATTTGTGCACCTGACGTCTTGCTGTGCTCCCCCCTCCCCCTCTCTACCCTTCCCGATCCTGGGCCGACCTGACATGTCGATGTGCTCGTCAACCTGGTCCACTGGGGCAAACCGCGTATTTTGTCCCCCCCCCCCCCCCCCCCCCCAACACCAAAACCACTCGACCGCCATTAGTTTCTCTGTATCTGCAAAAACTGGGGATGGCGTTGCTGCGAGTTTTCTGCGAGTTGCGGCGGATCTGGCCGGTGTTGTCATCACGCAGAACGACCTGGAGACAGTGTCAAAGCCCGGCCAACCTCCTGCAGGCATTTCTCATGGTTTTGAAGCGGAAGTTGCAGATGGATCAAGGGCGGAAGGAGATGCTGCGTCTGCAAGTGCACATCTTGCCGCACAAAGTGGGCATGTTGGTGGCAAACGCACTGGCAGTGCGTCGAATTCCGAAGGGCGACAGCAGCAGCAGCAGGTTATTGCAGGAATTCCCGTTGGCACAGATTGTATGGATAAGAAAGGGAAGCCATCAAAGTGTGACATAATGTAAGGAATACTGCCTGTTATTCATGCAAATGGTTATCGCTGCGGGCAGTGTCACACGGTACCCTGCGCCGTTACTCCAGAATATGTGCACGCTCTCAGCCCAGATTGCTAGTGAATTGCCATTACAGCTAGAATGAACTCAACTCTCTGCGCTTCCACCACCGCCTATGGGAACATGGGCAGCTGCTCGATGCCAGTTGTCTCAGGAAGGCCCAGCACCAGGTTCATGTTTTGGAGAGCCTGTCCGGATGCACCCTTAACAAGGTTGTCGATCACAGATATGATGATCACACGCCCTGGGAGTGCATCATCGGATACTCCAATGACATTGAAGTTTGAGCCGCGGACATGGCGCGTCTGAGGGGTACCAGAAGGCATCACCTGCATTGACAACCACATGGGACCGAAAAAGTTGTGAGTCTACATCAGCTCTCAGCGCTCCGCACCATGGCGGATGCTGTGAACATGGAAGGGAAGGGACAGAGGCAAGGAACTTGTGTGAGGCAGCAGCTTGCACATAGCAGGTGGATGGATGGCATGGCACATACACTGACAAAATACTCGTCCTTGTAGAAGTCCGCCAAAGCCTGGCGGCACTGCGCACCATCCACACCGTCTGCGGTCTTTGCATAAATTGTGCACAGCATGCCGCGGCTCATGGGCATGAGGTGTGGTGTGAAGCTGACCTGTGGAGCAATTGGGTAGCAGCAGAAAGTTGTTGTTAATCTGATTTAAGACTGTCAGGTGGGTACATTAGAGCGAGGACTAGTCATTGCTACTAGAAACAGCCATACAGCGTGTGTGGGATGAATGTGCAATCATTCTCAAATGGGCGAGGTACTACCTTCACATCTGAACCAGCAGCTTCGGACAAGCCCTGTTCAATTTCTGGCATGTGGCGATGGCTGGCTACGCCATAGGCATGCAGGCCCTCTGTTACCTCTGGGTACAGCGAGCCAACCTGAGTCACACAGGAGCAGGGATGTGTGAGGCACTTCGCATACGCAGTTTCTCACGTTTGTAGAATATCATCTTTGGTGATGCACTACCTTTGCGGCACGGCCAGCACCGGAAGATCCAGACTTAGCATCAATGATGATATCCTCTCCTTTAATGAGCCCCTTCTGAAGAAGAGGAATTAGGGGAAGCTGAGCGCAAGTGGGATAGCAGCCCGGGTTGGCAACCAGCCTCGCGCCTTTAACCTGCTCACCGCACAGAATATCAACAATGGATTACTCATTAGGCATGGACATGCAACGTGCATTCTTGCCGGTTCTAAAGGTAAAAGGAGGAATGTGCGTACCTGTTCACGATAAATCTCTGTCAGACCATATACGGCCTCAGCCTGCAGCTCAGGTGCCTTGTGGGCGCCGCCATACCACTGCGCATAGGAATCTACACTTCGAAGGCGGAAATCCGCGGAGAGGTCCACCACCTGCCCAATAATATCAGCACAGTCAGGAAGGCGAGGGTTGTGGAGGTATATATAAACTAGCAGATATAGTCATCTCAGCAAAATCCACCTTGATATCAGCTGGTAGCGATGCGATGACATCCTGGGTAGTAGCATGTGGCAAGCAGCAGAACGCGGCATCAACATTGGACCAGTCTACATCCGCAATCTTCACTAGCTTCTTCACCTGCAAGGCAACGCAAGTGGCATTAACTAAGTTTTCGTTCCTGCGCGAGTAGCATGCAAATAGCACACATGTGCGCAATTGCAATGCAATGTGCTGGCATCGGCGACAGTATACTATAAACACAGCTGCTGGGGAAGTTTGGAGTTCAGAGTCTCCAGATGGTTTGCAGCGCTGTGCCTCACCTCAGTCGAAACTCCTAGATGAGGGAATACTTCAGAAAAATCCTGCAGCGAGATGTTAATATCAGCCAGTAAGTCCAGGCACACACGATAGAGGCGGCTCGCACGCCGTGAGGCGACTATGGAAGCCAAAAGGTCGGGTACAGCTCGCGCAGCTACGCGCGTTATGCTCGACGAGTCCTCTGATATTAGTGGAGGAGGTCAATGCCCACCTTTCCGGCATTGCTCTCGCCTGTCAGAGCGACCACATCGCAGGAGGGATGAAGGTGCATGAGCCGCATAACCTCGGCACCGGTATATCCGCTGGCGCCGAGCACTGCGATTTGAGCCTTCTCGGAAGCTGAGGCGGAGCAGGTCAGGCGCGACACGCGGGGTGGCCTGGACCGGGGACCAGGTGCCGGGCGGCTGAGGGGTCCTGCGACTGGGATACGAGCGATGGCTGCCATGGTGGCTTTGTCACGGAGGTAGTTCGATTCTGCGGCTACAGGGGTTAGCCTCTGAGACGGGCACGGTACAGCGCAACGACGCGTTGAGGTGCTCAAGAGCTTTTAGGGTTGTTGGGCGCCGACAACGTTAACGAACCCTTGTATCGAGCGATGACGCCATCAACAGTTCAGCTCGCGCGTTGATCTCCGCCCGCCGCTGATGCCGCAGCAGTCCACGGGCGCGATGAGCTGTAAGGATTACCCTATAGCCGCCCAGCCGCCGCGGAGGTACATCAAAATAGAGTCGAATTTTGCCAATAATGAAGTGTGCAGGCCCTCTTACATGTTTTAGGAGTCGATTTGCCTGGAAACCGGTCGTCACACGCGGGTGTTCCCAGCCTTGCCCGCCCGCAAACGGGCGGCAGACACTGAGACACCACTAGTACGTAGCCTCAGCGTGCAACTCGTAAAGGTCGGTAGGCACAGGGGTGTTCGTTGCAGCAAATGAAAAAGCCAGGTAACCACTGCCTGTGTAATCATATATCTCATCTCCAGGCCAACGGTCGTCTAGCTAGCAAGGGACTGGGACAAGATCATAGCGTAAACGGTACATGCCACTATGCCTCACTATTAGCCTATTTTTTGGGGACAATATCATAGCTTTAAATCCTGTGCAGGTTTTTAGGGTTCGCGTATACGGGCGCAAAGTACATGATCACCTGGTGGCGGCGGGACAGGCAAAGGCGGCGGGTCGAGGCAGGTTCTCCGAAGGTAGGTAGGTAGGTTGCCGCGAAGTCGAGGCAGTTCTCCGCCTCCCACACTTGTCTAACCGTTCTCACTGAAACAAGTAGGAAGTAGGGCTGTGGGGTCAGTATGGGTTCCCCCTTGCGGGCTATACACGAACTTTGCGCTGCACTTGGGGAGGCGGAGGAACTCCTTCAAGCGCATGAGGGAACGTTCGGTATATAGGGAAGTTCTTCTCGCGATGGCAACAAGTTGTATCGGGTCTGCCGTCGGGCGGCCCGTCTCCTCGCGTGGGGCAGCCTTGCGTGATGTTGCGGCCTTAGAAGAGTCGTTAAGGGGGGGTGGCCAGCGCCCCCCGTCGTCTTTGGTCGAAGTAGTGGCGTCTGAAGAGGGTGCAACAGGCAGCCCCGGTATGCAAGGCAGCGCTAAGCGTTCCGACACGGCAATTGCAGGGGGCCCACGGACCACTCCCGCTGGGGCTGAGGTACAACCACACCATATCGGTCACTTGCTTCCTGCCGAAGACGGCCACACTGAATATGCCGACTACAAAGCGGTCAAGTCGGTAATATCAGGCCTCCCTACTAAATGGCGATTCTTGTATGCCTCGGCGGCTACAAAGGTATGCTGCCCCTCGTCAAATAATTTCCGCGTGCAGGTAGCAATCACCTGCGCTTGAACCAACGGAACTATGTTTGTTTACAAGTGTACCAGTGCCGGTAGCATGTAGCGTGCCCGGCTCGAATGCGCGCGGTTGTCAACAAGCAAACCGACAAGCGGGAGTTGCAGTTCAGCAGCGATGTTCACACGACCACACTTGTCGAGATCCGTGGTGGGGAGGGTGTACCTCAGTCACTTCGCGGCATACTGCAGCCGCTCCTGCTTCGGGGAATGTCGCCAAAGAATGCGTTAGATCATGTACCACGCTCGACCATACGCGCTGCCGGTGTCTTGGATGGCATGCGGCCCCAGCTCCTGACTCAGCTACGGCGGTGGAAAAAGTATATCATCAAGCTCGGCAAAGGAGAGTTTCAGCTCACATCTTTTCACGATATGCGCGAGTGGGCCGAGTCAAAGGCATTGCCATCAGGGACTGCATTGGATACCGTGTCAGAAACTGACTTGGTTGTGCTCCGAGACGGAGTAGATGAGGAGTCGAGTGCTGTGGCGTTTTCTTCACTCGAGCTCTTGAGCACGCTTCGGATGGCTTTGCTTTCTAGACTGCCCTTGCACCTTATGACTGACGGCACGCACAAGGTGTCGTTCGACAAGTGGGTCCTTCTGACAGTCGGCACGACTACGATCAGAAAATCCAGCTTCCACCGGAAACTCGTCAACACGTTCTTGCCAATTGCGTTTTGCTTCGCTCGCTCAGAGACTGCGCCTGCCTTTCTGACCCTCTTTCGGGGTCTCTCGTCAACATGTCGCGGGCTTTTTGGCGTCGCCCTCGACCCTAGTGCAGTTGTCTCCGACAAGGGCTCTGGAGTGGTTTTGGCAATTAGGACGATGTTCCACGCGGCCAAGGTGAAACCCGTCTACATCTTTGTTTGGTAGTTGGAATCGGGGCGGACCGCTGATTCTAAATGAACGTTTGTTATGACCGCCGCCACAGGCTGTGACCTGCTACCACCACCTCTTCCGGAAGATTAAAACAAGGGGCACTAGGTTGAAGGAGGATGGCCGCAGCTACCTTGTCCTCACTCACGAACGCAACAAGTCGTTGTGTCTCGAGACTATCACCACGATCTACGAAAGCAGTACACGCGAGCAAGCTGAAGCCGTTGCCGAGGTTTTGATGGCGGAGTGGCGTCGAGTTGGTGAGAGACGGGCGGCGCGCTGGCTCGAAAACGAGTACTTAGGCAGTACCCAGACATGGATCAATTGCGCCCCAGGTGTAGCAGGTGTTCCTGCGTCTACCAACTCGCAGGAGAGCTGGCACCGCGCAAGCAAATGCGACGAACAGTTTGGCAAACGTCCCCGGCCGACTGACACAGGCTCGAGGAGGGCTTCCCCGACCTATGCAAGCATCAAGGCGCACAACACACAGAGCTGTACGAGGACTTCAACTCCGGATTGCAGCAGGAATTCTCGCACTACATTCATGGCGCTAACGACTTCTTAAATCCCGATAGGCGTGGACTAAAGCTCTACATGTGGCATGACGGCGAGTTGTTCGTAAGCGCCGACTGAAGGTGGGGCGCACTGCCACGGGCGCAAAAATACTTTGCGCAGCCCTAGGGGTATTGGGTCCCGCGTCGTCCTTTGTTGGAACCTGTGGCGGGGCAGATAGAATGGAAGAGTGTTAATTCATGAACAACCATGCCCCTCCCTCGCCCCCACATCCCGTGTATTCGACAGGTCTTACCGTGCGCATGGATGTCTCGCCTTTAGCCTCCGAGCCTGTGGTATCCGGTACGCCCTCACCCCCGCGCGCCTAGTGCGGGCGCATGTCATGAGGGTGTGACTGCCGACGCGCCGGCTACATGCCCGCCGCTCTCGCCAGCGTTGCTATCGCCAGGCGTAGGCCAGCCCTCGGCTCCATCGCCAGCTGCAGCCAAGCTGCTCGGCAACCTTTCTGCTCATGGCGGGCCCTGACCATGACCCGCCACTGACTGCGTGTCGGCCTGGCTAGGTCCAACGGCCAGGGACGCCACGCGACGAGAGCGTCGGGTGCGAGCAGGTCAAGCAGACACAGCCCTTGGCCGAGAGGGTCGGGCGGGCCGGCGGGTGGACTCCGGTGAGGGTTATCGCGTGCGGGGGGGGGGGGGGGGGGGGGGCTGTGCTAGGCACCTCCAGCGGGATGGGGCCTACCCCAGGCGTGAGCTGCAACTCTCGATAGGAAGTAGGGCAGGTAAGGCATAGGGACGTAAGCACGTAAGACGCGGCAGCATCCCTACTCACCAGCCGTGCAGACCTACGCCGAAGGTAGGCGGAGTCCATTCCCGTCACAGATCCGGGCGTCTCCGCCATTTGTGAAAGTTAAGACCCCGCAGGCCAGTGTCGCGTGGGATCCTTTCCTATGCACATATGTTGGCCACAGGACGGTTTGGGTTCCGGGGCGGCCTTGGCGGTGGTGGAAAGGTAGTAGTACCGCCCCCCCCCCCCCCCCCCACTCGAGTGGGCGGGATAAGTTGTGGCGGCGGCGACAGCGAGAGTACAGTACTTCGCGCTATATATATATATATATATATATATATACATATATGTGGTCGGATGTAGTCATCTAGAGGTTTACAGTACTTAGCAATGTTGTACTGCGCACGATCCCCGCGGTCGGCGCACGGACTGGGGCCTGCCGGCCAGGACCAGCACCACGACCTGAGGGATCCGCCCTCGGGCACCGGCACTCTTTGTTTTGCGCTCGCCTCAACCGGCTCGCGCAAGCAGTCTCGACTCTAGCAGTCGAGCAGAGTGTCAGCTTACTCTATGCCGACTCGGACCCGAGCCTCAGCCTCCCGAGACGCTACACCTTCCCCACCCCGCGACAGCAGGATGCCCCCTCGCCCTTTACCGGAAGACGCCCTAGTCGACGACGCCCCAGGCGGCGCCACAGCGGCATCCATCGCGGAATTAGAAAAACGCATGACGGCCCGAGCAATGGCCCTGGAGATGCGGCTGGCCGAGCAGTTCGAGGCGGCTACGGCCGCCTTACTCGCTCGACTGGCCCCTCCCGTGCAACCGCCTCCTCCCAAAGGCACCCAGCCAGCCATTCCCGCGGGCGCGCCTGCGCCCGAGGGTGGTGAGCAAGGAGCGCAAGAGCCCCTTCCTGCTGAGCTGGACGCACTCGACACCGAGCTCGAGTACGTCGACTCCGCCTACTTCGGTCAAGTCCCCCCTTCCGGTCTGGAGCCACCCCCACGCGACGGCGACGAGCCTCGCTTGTGGATTGTGACCGACGACGACATCGAATTGGAAAAACGCATGACGGCCCAAGCAATGGCCATGGAGATGCGGCTTGCCGAGCAGTTCGAGGCGGCTACGGCCGCCTTACTCGCTCGACTGGCCCCTCCCGTGCAACCGCCTCCTCCCAAAGGCACCCAGCCAGCCATTCCCGCGGGCGCGCCTGCGCCCGAGGGTGGTGAGCAAGGAGCGCAAGAGCCCCTTCCTGCTGAGCTGGACGCACTCGACACCGAGCTCGAGTACGTCGACTTCGCCTACTTCGGTCAAGTCCCCCCTTCCGGTCTGGAGCCACCCCCACGCGACGGCGACGAGCCTCGCTTGTGGATTCTGACCGACGACACCGCCGTCCGCGGCCTCGCGGAGCAGCGGGGTCTGACAGCGTACGACAAGTACATGTATCTTCGTTGTTATGCTAAGGCCTGCGGCCAATCCCTGGCGGTACGGCCGTCACTGCAGTACAATGTACAGTACCTGAGCCGCCCGTCCCGCGCACGGCGCCCGCGCCCGGGCTTTGGAGCGCCCTGGACGGTGTCGATGGCGGCCGAGCCCCACCTTCTTGCCGCCCTCTCTCCGGCGCCGGCCTGCCGACCAAGTTTTGGAGCGTCTCCCCGCTGGAGCCTTCCGCCGCTTGGTCCTTTTCAGCCACTCCCACTGACTGGCTGCGGGACGCCTGCCTGGCGGCGGGCGCCCAGCCGCCCCCAGTGTCACGTGGGCATTGCACAGGTTGCGCAAAGGCGCGGCCTCGGCAGCGAGCTGCTATGATGCGGTTCTGCTGCTAGCTCGTCCTCGTCCGGCCGCTACACTTCGCTACCTGTGCAAGCCTTTGGCTTTCTTCTCTAGCAAATCGTGCCTGCTTGGGTAAATGGTCAGATGTAGTCATCTAGAGGTTTACAGTACTTAGCAATGTTGTACTGCGCACGATCCCCGCGGTCGGCGCACGGACTGGGGCCTGCCGGCCCGCACCAGCACCACGACCTGAGGGATCCGCCCTCGGGCACCGGCACTCTTTGTTTTGCGCTCGCCTCAACCGGCTCGCGCACCCACCCACCCACAGCCATCTTTCTGCGCTAGGAGACACCCATGCCAAGCCTGTGGTTCTCGTAATATATTTACCCAAGGAGGCACTGTTTGCCAAAGAATGTCAGCTCGCTTACATTGGAGGCTAAGACGAGAACCACAGGCTTGGCCTGGGTGTCTCCTAGCGCAAAAAGATGGTTGAGGGTGGGTGGGTGCGCGAGCCGGTTGAGGCGAGCGCAAAGCAGGAGAGTGCCTGTGCCCGAGGGTGGATCCCTCAGGTCGTAGTGCTGGTGCGGGCCGGCAGGCCTTAGTCCGTGCGCCGACCTCGGGGGCCGTGCGCAGTACAACATAGCTAATGTACTGTAAACCTCTAGATGACTACATCTGACCATTTACCCAAGGAGGCACTGTTTGCCAGAGACGAAAGCCAAAGGCTAGCACAGGAAGCTTAGGCCGGCGGCCGGACGGGGACGAGCCAACCGAAGAACCTCCAGGCCGCAGGAGTCGGGCGCATGGTCGGGTCGATGTACTTCCCGGTGACCACCTCGCTGTTCTTCGACCAATCGCCCATGTGTTTGATGGCCGGCAAGGGGACGCCGACGCAGCTTGCTGCGGAAGCGGCACCCTTGCGTAAACTGTGCGATGTCCACTTGAAACCGGTGGGAGGTCGGGCGCCTGCCGCCAGATAGGCGTCCCGCAACCACTCGGTATGAGTGGCTGAAACCGACCAAGTGGCGGAAGACTCTAGCGGGGAGATGCTCCAGAACTTGGGCGGCGGGCTGGCGCCGTAGAAACGGCGGCAGTAGGCGTCGCGACTGACGGTGTACCAGTCCAGCAGGTCAGCGAAGTCAGGAACGGCGGCGATGGGCAGATTTATCAGGGGCTTAGCGGAAACCCTCGTACGCTGGTCGCCTTTCTGTTTGCGGACGTACAGTAGAATGCTTCCGGACGGCCGGTCGACCACTAAATCACCGGTCTCGCAGCTAATGCCGGACTCCGCGCGGCACATGAAGACGTACGCCGTAATCGTCGCGAGCGCGGCTCTGAAAGCGCGGATGTCCGCAATATTAGCGGGTTCCCACACCAATGCATGCCGAAATCCAATCGCGGTGTTTAGGATGTCAGCCGCAACGGGCGCAGGCAGGGCGACGCGGACGTCTTCCGCCGCAAGACGCTCTTGCTGGATGGCCAGGCCGCGGCGCGCGTCGGCCACCATTTCGCCGAGGGCGATAGGCTGGCGCTGATGGTCGCGGAAGTACTTGTTGATGGACGAGTAGTATTGTTGAAGGGATTCCGCGCCGACGGTACCCTGCATGCCCAGCCAGGCAGTGTAGCGGACGATCGTGCTGGTAGTAGCCTGCAGCGGGCGTAAGCCCTCCTGCTCGCAGAAAGTAGCGAAAGAGCGCATGCCGCTGTCGTAGTTGCGGTAGGTGCCGGCCGCCAGCGAACCCGTAAGCAACCCGAGCGCCGCTTGACCAACGTCGTCGGTCCCCAACAAAGACCGGAGCTCGGCCGCCATTGATGCCGACCAGGGCGCCTCAGAGCCGGAGCGCACCGCAAGCCGGTAGCGCGCGCGTCGAGTGTGGGACAGGCGGCCCGGGTACTGCACACTGTACTGCAGCGACGGCTGCACGGCCATAGCCCGGCCTAGCGACCCACGGCGGAGGTGCAGCCATGCCGGCGTGGCAGCCGAAAGGCCACGACGCTCCAGCCGGGCCGTCCGACCCCCGCGCGCGTTCCCCGCCGCCCAGGAAAGAAGAGGTCGCGGGTAGGCGGGTAGACGATCGTCTCGGTGGCGAGGTCTTGCAGCAGCTGGTACCAACGCCGTCCTGGCCAGTGCGGTGCGATGACCGTGGCGGCCGCGCCCGACTGTCGCAGTTTGTCCGCCAAATCGTCCAACAAACCCCACGGGGGATTGCAATAATTGTGTTCCCTGCGCCAGAACTCGTCCGGCAAATGGAGAGAATCCACCGCTTCGCAATGCGGGTCGCGCCAGCGGGAATTGTACCGTGGAAGTTGCGTATTTTCCATCGACGCAAATCTGTCGACGGTGTGCGGACCCCACAAGCGCTGCAGGTACGCGAATATTCGCGGATTGAGCTGCCAGTCGGAGTCGTCCAGCTCCCTGCTGAGTCGGTCCGCCCAAACGTTGGCTGCCGACTGGATGTACCGGGGCCTGATGGAGATGTCGTGGATATCCAGGAGGTGCCACAGCTTGCGGAGCTCCTCCATCATGACGGGCGACCGAGAGGTAAGGTTGGTCAGCGCTGCCACCACGGCCGTGTTGTCCTCGTGCAGTAAGACGCGCCGTCCTCGGAGTTGCGGCAAAAACGATTCGACCGCGTGACGTACCGCGCGAAGCTCCTTCCACGTGATGTGATGCGAGCGGTCGTCCTCGTACCAGAAGCCGCGCGCCTGGTAAGCGCTGTTGTTGTTCAGCACAGCCCCCCATCCGTACGAGCTGGAGTCCGCGTGAAGATACGCGGTCTCCACAGGCTTGTACATAGAGCGACCGTTGTGTTGCGCAGGTACCTGGGTCCACCACTCTAGGTCGTGGCGCAGCTGGTGTGTCATCTTGACGCGCCCGCCCCAGCCCTGCCGGGTTGCGAGGACGCAGTGCAGCTCTCGCAGAAAGAAACGGGCCGGCGTAACTGCCAAGTACAGGAACTGCGCCTTGCCCGCAAAGGACGCCAGCTGCCGAGCTGGGAGCCAGCGCTTGTCGGAGGCTGCGCGGCCAAGGAGCGAACGGGCGGCCTTGGCTAGCGCGATGAGCTTCTCCTCGGGGGCGCGGAACTCGCCGCGCTTCAGGTCGATGATCAGGCCCAGGTGAGGGCCGACCTGGGTGGGCTCCCAGACTCCCTTGTTGGGGTTGCGCAGCAGGCCCAGGCGGTCCAGCAAGGTGCTTAACCGGACGCGTAGCTCCAGGGCTGCCTCGCGGGAGTCCGCGAGGAAAAGGAAGTCGTCCATATATGGTAGGAGCCGCTCGCCTCGCCAGCGAGTGTTGCGCAAGAAACGGCGAGTAGGCTTGGACGGGGCCGTGGGAGGCAACGCTGGGTCGCGCCGCTTCAGGGGCGTCCGCAGGTAGTCCGTAAAGGCCGCCGTCAATTTGCAGAAGTAGTACGACGAGCCTGTCCAACCCATCGGTAGGCACGCAAGTCGCCACAGCTCCCCTCGGTAGTTCACGGTAAAGAAGTCGCGGTCCTCCTCCCGAATCCCAAGGGCGTAGTAGCCATCGGCTAGGTCCATCGACACGAACCAATCTCCCGCGCGCGCCAGGTGCCGCAGGTGCTTGAGCGTTTCGTAGGACATCGTGAAAGTCTTGCACCACTTGTTGAGCTCCCGTAGGTCGATGATGAGGCGCCACTTATTGGTGCCGGGCTTGGGGACTAGAAACATTCTGGATACCCACTTGTTGCAGTGTCCGCGCTCCCACGCGCCAATCGCCTCGAAGCGGGGCAGTTCTGTAGCCATGAAGTCCAGTTGTGCCTGAGTGGCGTCGCGCATAGAGACGCCGTGGTTGTAGGGGTGAGGGCGTCGCCCGTTCTTGAAGCGTATTCGGACCTCTTGGCGGATCCAACTCAAGACTTGTCCGCTCGCGCCGATGCTCTCCCAGTCGCGCCATCTTCTCCGCACGCGGTGTCGCATGTAGAGGGAGGTAGGCGTACAGGAGTCGGCGCGGCGGGCCACACCGTCACTTGGTGACCTTGGCCTTGGCCTTGTCGGACGCTGCGGCTGTCGCTGCGGCCTTCCGCGCCGCAGCGGCTTGCTCGCGTTGCTTGCGCCTCTCGGCGGACTCCGTGGGGGCGGGCTTGTCGGGGGTAGCCTTGGCGAACGCGGCCGCGGCACGGGCCTTGCCTGCTGCGGAAAGGCTGATCTCGAGGGTCTTGTCGTCGAACGCTCGGCGGAGTTGGTCGAGTTGCCCGGACACGGCGATGCGCCGTGGGGTGCAGAACTTTGCGTGGGCGAGCTCGGCGAAATCACGGTCCGCCTCGGTAGCCGTTGGGCCATTCTTGGCGAGCTGGAGGTAGCCCAACCGGGAACGGGTGGCCTCCTCCGCCGCCAAGTGGGTGCGGTAGCAGGCGCGGAGCTCGGCAAGGGCCGCAGCCTTGCTTGCCGGCGTAGCAGACTCGGTCGAAAGCGATTCCAGAGCGCCGCGCATCGCCTCGTTGGCGCAGCTACTGAAGAAGGCATAGCAGCCTAGGTGCAGGTATTCGTCGTACGCTGCCTGACTCCGCTTATCCGCGAGGGCGCGGGCGGTGTCGTCGGTCAGGGTCCACAAGCGGGGCTCGTCGACGTCGCGCGGGGGGCGCTCCAGACCGGGGGGGATGACTCGGCCGTAGTAGGCAAAGTCGACGTACTCGAGCTCGTTGTCGGGTGCGTCTAGCTCAGCAGGAAGGGGCTCTTGCGCTCCTTGCTCACCACCCTCGGGCGCAGGCGTGCCCGCGGGGTTGGCTGGCTGGGTACCTTCGGGAGGAAGCGGGTTAGTGGGGGGGGCGAGTCGAGCGAGCAAGGCAGCCGTAGCAGCCTCAAACTGCCCGGCCAGCCGCTTCTCCAGGGCTTCCGCTTGGGCCGTCAGGCGTTTCTCCAATTCCGCGATGGATGCCGCAGTGGCGCCGCCCGGGGCGTCGTCGACTAGGGCGTCTTCCGGTACAGGACGAGGGGGCATCCTGCTGTCGCGAGGTGGGGAAGGTGTAGCGTCTCGGGAGGCTGAGGCTCGGGTCCGAGTCGGCATAGAGTAAGCTGACACTCTGCTCGACTGCTAGAGTCGAGACTGCTTGCGCGAGCCGGTTGAGGCGAGCGCAAAGCAGAGAGTGCCTGTGCCCGAGGGTGGATCCCTCAGGTCGTAGTGCTGGTGCGGGCCGGCAGGCCTTAGTCCGTGCGCCGACCTCGGGGGTCGTGCGCAGTACAACATAGCTAATGTACTGTAAACCTCTAGATGACTACATCTGACCATATATATATATATATATATATATATATATATATATATATATATATATATGTATGTATGTATGTAGTACATTGTTTGGCGCGCGAGCTAGTAAATTGTCTAATTTTCAGTGAGTCAATAGTGAAGTATAGTGGCATGTACCGTTTACGCTATAATATTGCGCTTTTCTCGTCTAGCAACATCATTTCAACCAAAAGGCACAATACGCATCAAATCCTATAACTAGTACCACAATACCCGCACCACAGTGCACAAAACAAAGCACAAACTCACAGTAACTCAAGACGAAAAATTCAAATAAAGCTCCAAGGGAGGTGGGTGGGAAGTCAGAGCGCCGGTAAGCACGGCGAGAGGATGAGCAATCATACTAACAGCCGCCGCATTATGTATGCAGCGGGCTAAGGCACGGAAAACCGGCATTTTCAAATGCCGGTCTCTAGCTGTACTCCGCATGATGCGTACAGCTACATCCACGGCAGTTGAAAACGCTCAGTTTTCCGAGCCGTGCCCGCCCGCAAATGCATGGGCGGTATATACCCTGAGGCAACATTAGTCCGTAGCCTCAGTGTGCAACCGAGTGTTCGCAAGATCGGCGGAGCTAGTGTTAAGTAGTTAAAGTCAAGAACATCCGCAAGGGACAGAGAACTTCAATAATAACTACAATTCACACTACTAATTCATCGGGCATAGCCAAAATCATGACTCATCCTCCTCCGCCTGCTCGGGAACATACCAAGTAAGAAACTCTATGGGCGGCCGTCCACCTCATGAACTGTATACTCGTCCGGTTCAAATTCCGGCAGGGGAGTCTTGCAAGGCACACGTGTAGTCGGCGTTTCATGAGCGTTCAAGCGCTCGTCCACGGGACCGGAACTCGAGACGGGCATGATTGCGCGTGACAAATAAGAGTGACAACGGTTTCTTCTCACTACTCTTCATATCCGTGACTCGGCACGAAACACTAATGGAGTCCATGTCACTGTGAGATTCAGATGTGACGTAAATGTGCCCTACTGGTGACGAACGACGACATACGGGGACGATACGGGACGGACGAGGGACGTGGATTTCATACCCAGTAGCGACGGCTATCGCGCGCGACCTGTAAAGTACTATATGAATTTCTCGTTTCCGTAATTTCATCAAATTGATATGCGCACACGGGCTCGCGTGTCGCCCGCCGACGCGGAGCACCCGGGCTAAGTACAGGCGGGTGTACGCACTCATTGCACATCGCCGCACATCGCTGACCGCACATCGCTGACCGCTGACCCCGCGGTGTGCCGCGATGTGCGGCACGACGGGCGGAGGTGTGGGCGGATGTAGGTGGTACGGTAGGTGGTAGGCGGTAGGTGGTGTTCGTAGGTGCGCGTTTTAATGCAGCCGCCCTAACTGCTCATGATTGTGTAACGCCCCAGCACGCGCATGAAGTACGGGGTCGCCTCACGGTCACCGCCGCTCACCGTTGAATCAAGCGCGGACAGCCGCGCACTTGCATCTGTGTTGCCTGCCGGTGGTGGGTTACATCCACCCCAACTCTCAACCCCCCCCCCCCCGCCCCCCGCGCGCGGCAGCAGGCATGCCGGCAAAGGGATGGATAGCGAGTGTGTCGAAGGATGGCGTGTACACATGCAAGCACTGCCACGGCATCGTGACGGGTAGTAGTGAAAGGACGGCGCGAGAGCGGCACTTCCTAAAATTCCCGAACTGTAGCCACTCGTTGAAGCGTGCGGCTAAGTTGCGCCGCAAGGCCGCCTTATCACAAGCAGCAGCAGCAGGGGCGGCAGCAGCAGCAGCAGCAACAGCAGCAACAAGCGCGGCAGCAGGAGTAGCTGCAGCCGTCGGAAACGGCCCGCCGGCGCCGGTCTCGGACGACGGCGGCTCGAAGGTGGACGATGTGATGGGCGTGGGGGAGGACCCCGTTGGCGAAGACGGTATGGACATCGACGCGCCTGCGTGGCCGCCGGCGGGCGTCGAACCCGCGATGAGGGCGTGATATGGAAAGGCGATCCCGGCGACTTCTACATGAAGGTCATCGCCAAGAAGTTCCGGGGAGTATGGCACTACGGCGTGATAACCGGCGTCGTTACCGAGTGGGTGTTGGAGGACTACGGCGGGGCGACCCAGTGGCGCGCTGTTTTCGAGGACGGTGACATTGTGGACCTTCTGCGTTCAGAGGTGAGTGGGCCCGGCCTGTGTGCTGGTGGCACCACTCAACTGCGGTTATATGGAATCACACGCACCCGCCCGGTCGGCGTGGCAGGTTGTGGAGGCTATGGCGGCTGCCCAGGAGCACCCCCCTGTGGATGCGGACGGGGAGGCTCGCTTGGTAACCGTCCATCAAGGCGATGACTTGTCCAGTGAATCACGCACCTTGCCCGGCGTGCGTTCAACACAACCCGGCTGGCGGAGGCCAAGCAGAACACTGGCTGCCATGGCGTGTGCCATGTGCATGTGGTCCTGGGCTATGTCAGCATGATCAACCTCTTCCCCCTCGCGCCGTTCCACCTGTTTTTTTTTGGCTTGGGAAGGGACTTCTGGAGGAAATTTGTCACCGTGCAGGGCCACATTGGATTCCGAGCTATGAAGCAGGAAGACCGGCGCCAGGCTTTAGTCCCGATACCCAGCAACTTTGAACGCGGGTTGCGCCCTTCGTTTGCAGTGTCCAAGAATCGAAAGGTAACCCCCCCCCCCCCCCCGGGCGTGGGCGTGGGCGTGGGCGTGGGCGTGACGGCATTCCCCTCCATGACTGCAGGGTCAGGCAAGGTGACGGTGCAGTCCGGCTGGGTCATGGAGGACTGCTTGCACCACATGGAAACGTTTTCCATTCTTAACGCCGGTCCGCTGCTCGAGGAGGCCCGGGTGAAGGCGATCATGACCGAGAAGGAGCTTCGCGTCCCCAGGCGGTGCTTGGGCACATGTACAAAGCGCATGCAAGAAGCTGCGTGGTTCGTCACGCGGTGGGGGTTGCAGAATGTGGTGACGGAGGAGGACGGCCCGAGCGCAAGGCGCAGGTGGACGCGCTCACTAGGGAGGGGAGGACTCGATACCCAGCGCGGCGCCAAGGCGCGGCGGCCGGGGCAGCGCGGCGCCAAGGCGCGGCGGCCGGGGCAGCGCGGCGCCAAGGCGCGGCGGCCGGGGCAGCGCGGCGCCAAGGCGCGGCGGCCGGGGCAGCGCGGCGCCAAGGCGCGGCGGCCGGGGCAGCGCGGCGCCAAGACAGCGCATACAGCGGAATCGGCGGAAAGGGATGCATTACAAGCTGTGGACGGCAGCCGCTGAAAACTATGCGGTCATGCCGCAACAACCCCAGCACTGGCTTCTGGATACCTCTGATCTGGCTGACGGCGGCGGGCTGCGGGATGCAGGGCCGCATGACTGAGGTGGCGGTGCTGGTGAGCCCGCAGAGTCTGCATGCGGCGGAGGCGGCGCAGCCGCATAGGCACTAGACAATGCTCTGAAGCGAGCCCCAATTGTCTGCCCAGCGCCTGCCCCAATGTAACGCACCAGCTTGGCAGCAATTGGCAGCTCTTTTGCCCCCCCTCCACCCCACAGACACACTACCAATACCAGTTTCTCATCCCGGCGGGCAGTTGATGCGTATACCCAGGCTTGTGCGTACGCGGTGCGGGGGGGGGGGGGGGGGGGGGGGTCACTATAGCTAAGCTAGTGATGTGAGATATGAGTGCAGCAACAGATATTGTGCAAGATATAATACGATGGCATGCAAGCGGGTCCCCGCTCTTCCACAATCATTGGCCCTGCTCCCTCTTGCCCCGCCCCCGGTGCCCTTTAGCTGCTCTCAGCATCCCGAGTGGGATGGGCGGGGCAGCGGTTGCTACCGAGTGAGGCGTAGCATCGTTTGCAGTAGCAACGCAGCCTTTCCGGTGTGACGCCGCCTGGATGTAACCCAGCAGTACGCGCAAAGTGCAAGTGCAAGCTGCTGATGGCGGGGATCCCGCGCGGGGGGGGGGGGGGGGGGGGGGGGCAGCGGCTGTGGGATAGGCGCGGCAGCGGTTGCTACAGAGTGAGGCGTCGCATCGTTTGCAGTAGCAACGCAGCCTTTCCGGTTGCATAGTGTGACGCAGCCTGGATGTAACCCAGCAGTACGCGCAAAGTGCAAGTGTTACACGTCCGTGTGCCCCACCCAATGACATTGCGCCCGACCTCACTGACGGCATGTCTCGCTCTCCTTCAGCTCCTGGGCCGTCCGCCGCCTCACCCTGCGCACCCTACCAGCCGCGCGTGCCTTCTCGGAAGCCTCACACACGGCGGCGCGAGTCGCGTCGTGGAACGCGTCCCTGTCATGGCGGAACTCCGCCCTCTTCGTGGCCGTGGTCGGGCAGGGGACTGCCCGCTGATGGGTCGCCATGCATGGGTACTTGGGGCCGCACAAAGCCGGGGTGCCGTCGCAGCAACACTCCCAGTCCGTCCGTTGGCCGCAGTCCACGCATGACGGGCGTCCGGCCAGGACACGCACATGATAGTGCATGTGGCCGCCTCCCGCCACTGCTCGTAGTGCTCCGGTCAACATGGCGACGAGCAAGTCGGCATGTCCCGCAGGTGGCTGCGGGGCGGGTGGCGCGAGCGCAGCCTCCCTCGCCTCGACAACCCCCTCAGCCCGATCAGTCGCCTCGACCACGGCCTCCTCCGCCTCCTGACGCGGCGCACCAGGCGCATCATCGTCGCCTGGCAGGGCGCCCCCCCCGCAACGGCGCCGTCGGCGGTGGCCGACGCCGTCGTGGCGGGGTGTTGTGAGGAGGTGGCCCTAGACATAGGTGGGGCCGGCACCGCCATGTGTTGCTCCACATGCGGTGCGGTTCCTGACGCGACAGCTCCGTCGCACCAGTACCGGCGCCGGCACCCCACGCACGCCTGCTGGGCTTACCACCAACCGGCATGTTTCCTTTGGGAGGCGGTTCATCCGCGTCGGAGGTGAGCGGCGGTGCCTGTGTGGGTGTGGATACTGCCCGGCCATTAGGGCTCCCGCCGCCTGTCGCTCCGCCGACCCACGCCGCGGCGTGTGCTGCGCCCCGCATAGTCGCCTCGAATATAATATACATGACGCGGGGACGGGGGGGGATTCGTGCGTTTCGTATGTCGGCGGAAAGGCGTGCGAAGCTGCGGCTGGCGAAGGTGGTGGAAAGTAAGCGTGGCGGCGTCGGCGGCGTATTACCGTGCGTGCATGCGTGCGCAACCCCGCGGCAGCAAGCGCCGGACTCGGCGTGTGCCAGCGGCAGAGCTGCGAAGCCATGGACACGGTACGGGATGCCAAGTCTGGCTAAGCAACTGCCGAGGCTGGCGGCTTAACCCCCATGTCCGGCGGTTGAGGGACGGAAAGTGCGTAGAAGTTGATCGGGAAAGCGGGCATATAAGCCTGGCTGTGCTAGGTCCCTATTAAGTAATGGCGGTTTGTGCTAAGTAATTCGTAGGGGTAGACCATGCAGCGCAGGTAGGGGGCGGTATAAATGAGGCCGGGCACATATACTGCTCCACGAAACGACACTGTCGCACGTGTAGTTGAATAGACGCCCCCCCCCCCCCCCCCCCCGCCGGGTCGGCCCGCCGGGTCGGCCCGCCGACCCGCCACGGCATGTAATATTTGTCATGCATCGCCGGGGTATGTGTGAGTGGATGCCCCGCCGCCACATCCCCCCCCCCCACCCCCCCCCCCCCCCCCCCCCCCCCCCATTTACACTTGTGCACTCATTAAGTTTGGGCTGGTTTCGGAGCAGTACATGTACGTATGTATATACATACAATGGAACGTAGGACCTGCGCTGAAAGAGGCGGGGCTGGCGGAGTGCGTTGGGGGTGCGTAGAGTAGCGTGTTGGTGAGATTCGGGGTGCATCGGACGCCGGATGCCCATCCACCCAGCGTAAAAGACGCCTACGTAATATTCACACTATATTAACACACAAATGTGTGAAAACCGGACATTCCGTGCCGGATGGGTGGGAATACGGCGTCCGATGCAGCCAAAACCCCAGCAACACGCTATTCTGTGCACCGCCAATGCACTCCGCCAGCACCGCCTCATTCTCTGTCGATTTCGAAAACGCCTTCACATTACCCACCGCTAATTGCAATTGCCACCGTGTAATGTTGTCACGATGTGCGCACACAACAACACTTACTACCGGTTCCGACGCGGATGGAGGCGAGGCTTGCGGAGTGCGTTGGGGGTGCGTAGAGTAGCGTGCTGCAAATAATTGGGGTGCATCGGACACCGGATGCCCACCCACCCGGCGTAAAAGACGCGTAATATTCACACTGCTTTATTAACACACAAATGTGTGAAAACCGGACATTCCGTGCCGGATGGGTGGGAATACGGCGTCCGATGCAGCCAAAACCCCAGCAACACGCTATTCTATGCACCGTCAATGCACTCCGCCAGCACCGCCACATTCTCTGTCGATTTCGAAAACGCCTTCACATTATCCACCGCTAATTGCAATTGCCACCGTGTAATGTTGTCACGATGTGCGCACACAACAACACTTACTACCGGTTCCGACGCGGATGGAGGCGAGGCTTGCGGAGTGCGTTGGGGGTGCGTAGAGTAGCGTGCTGCAAATAATTGGGGTGCATCGGACGCCGGATGCCCATCCACCCGGCGTAAAAGACGCGTAATATTCACACTGCTTTATTAACACACAAATGTGTGAAAACCGGACATTCCGTGCCGGATGGGTGGGAATACGGCGTCCGATGCAGCCAAAACCCCAGCAACACGCTATTCTATGCACCGCCAATGCACTCCGCCAGCACCGCCTCATTCTCTGTCGATTTCGAAAACGCCTTCACATTATCCACCGCTAATAATTGCAATTGCCACCGTGTAATGTTGTCACGATGTGCGCACACAACAACACTTACTACCGGTTCCGACGCGGATGGAGGCGAGGCTTGCGGAGTGCGTTGGGGGTGCGTAGAGTAGCGTGCTGCAAATAATTGGGGTGCATCGGACGCCGGATGCCCATCCACCCGGCGTAAAAGACGCGTAATATTCACACTGCTTTATTAACACACAAATGTGTGAAAACCGGACATTCCGTGCCGGATGGGTGGGAATACGGCGTCCGATGCAGCCAAAACCCCAGCAACACGCTATTCTATGCACCGCCAATGCACTCCGCCAGCACCGCCTCATTCTCTGTCGATTTCGAAAACGCCTTCACATTATCCACCGCTAATAATTGCAATTGCCACCGTGTAATGTTGTCACGATGTGCGCACACAACAACACTTACTACCGGTTCCGACGCGGATGGAGGCGAGGCTTGCGGAGTGCACTTGCGGTGCACAGACTAGCGGGAGACTAGACCCATTGTCGCTTATTTACAAGCACGGGCGGTGCTGCCAGACCTGATCGTCTACGGCCGATATAATATTCACACTATATTAACATCGGTGCACACTTCCGCACACCGCCGCACACCGCCGCACACCGCCGCACAACGCTGCGCGCGCACATTCGTCGCACACATTATCCCGGATTCACTCGCCGTATCCATTACGCCGTGCTACTTCAACAATAAACATTGCGAAATTACACCGACACAATGCCGCACCGACTAGCTCTTGACAATACGTGCATATAAATAGTAGTGGCGCGCTGCTCCTCGCCTCCGATGTGTCGTTGACTGCTGCGGAAGGCGGTCGTCGACTGGGTGTTAGTTTCTCCACCTCGGCCGCCCCCCCCCCCCCCCCCCCCTTCACCGCTCACAGCGCCATGGCCGACCTCGCCCCCCCGGGCAAAAGTGGGCGGCGAGCCTTGTTGTCTCGCGTGTCCGCGCCGCCGGCATCGAGGAGGACGAGAAAGACATGAGGAAACGCGTGACAAGGTGGGCGCGCAACAAAACACTCCATCCTCCGCATTAGCATGCACCCACTCGTGGCTAACTTGTGCCGCGCGCAGGTTCGTCCGGGAGCGCCGTAAGGCCCACCTCAACGCCAAGGCTTCCACAGTGCCAGCGGCGCAACTCGTGGTGGCCGAGGAGGCCGCATCCTCAGCCGCTTAAAGGCGAAACGATTGTGGCTTGTTGTGGGTGTCTGGGCACATGGGGCGTCCCGACGCGAAGGTAAGGAAGCTCATGGCGGCGTCGTCGACGGCACAGCCTCCCGGGGTGGTGAAGACACTGACGGATGACAAGAAGCGGAAGAGGCCAGTGAAGAAACGCCGAGGTAAGAAACTGACGGTCGCGGAGTCGGAGGCGGAGTCGGAGGCGCAGGCGGAGGCGGAGGCGGAGGCGGAGGCGGAGGCAGCGAGATCGTCGAAGCGGAGGGTCCCCCGGGCACGCAAGAACAAGAACAAGCAGTAGCCCCCGCCCCCTTACCCCCCCCCCCCCCCCAGGCGGGAGCGGCTGGCGGCGAGGGGGGCGGGGGGGGGGCGGGGCGGGCGTGGTCCCCCCGCCCCCGCACACCCCCCCCCCCCCCCCCGGGCCACATTCCCCGATGGCAGCTGTCGCGAATATTGTAATTCAATCATTCTTCGGCAAACCGCTGCCTGCCCCCGCCCTCCCCCTCGCGAATATTTATGTAACGTGAGCACTCTTTGGCAAAACATGGCAGCCAAACCGCCCATCTGATGACCTTTGATCGGACGGCTGGCAGGCCCGTTCAGCAGTACTAGCTATAATGTACACAAAATTCCCCACTGTTGCCAAATACGTACGGCTGCGATTTGCGCTCCCATGTACTAATAGTCGTAGTTATCCACAGGACGACTAGCCATCGCGCCCGGGTTCGTACTAGATACCCGGTACCGGCTTAATAAATATATCGCGTACTACCCGGTACCACCCGGTACTACCCGGTACCACACGGACAACCTTGTACCTTATACGTCAGTGCCATGTAACAATTCACCGGGCTAGTACGACTACCAGAATGATGACAAAAAGGATTTATCGCCCGCCGGCAATAACGCCGGATGTACTCGCACATAACTGGATGGACATGCCGCCACCAGCAGCAGCTTTCACGGATAATAGTGGTACCGGTACGGCAGTGCTTCGTCACCCGTATGTCACATCTGAATCTCACAGTGACTGGTACTCGACACTCGCTGCTGATAATGGAAAAAAAAACTCTGGTACTTCAAAGCGTTGGCAATGCAAACGCTCGCTCCTGGTACTTCAAAGCGCTGGCAATGCAATTCATGGAACTGTAGGCCAGTGATATAGAACCCGTTCTTTCAAAGTTTTCTGGAAAATCGAGGCATCGCTGATTCAACTGTCAAGTTACTTCATAAGGTAATTTACCGTTAAGTAATAATGATTCCACGGAGGGTCTCAGGGCGGCGCGCGCCCGGGGCCCCGGGCTGGGCCGGGCAGCGGCGAATTCAGCGCATCTGCTACGACGCGGGTGTACGGGTAGTCATCCCGAAGGCCCGCAGCCACGAGAATATAAAACGGCACGAGGTAAAGTACAAGGAGGCTACCAGCAACAAGAATGGCATGCGTGTCGGCGATGTCCAGCGCTTCCGCGAGCTCATTGGAAACATGCGCTTTTGGGACCAACTTCAGGCGGCACTTGCTCTGCTGCCACCCTTGAAGGACTCCATTCGCTTCATGGAGGGCGACAACACCCGCATGTCGTATGTGTGCGAGCTGTTCACCGGCCTCATCATAAAGGACCTGCATCAGTGGGTCTGCTCCGCTCTGGATCATGAGAGTGTGAAGAACTTGAAGCAGTCGGCGAACACTACATTCCTTCGGCGCTGGAAGGGAGAGGACCGGCTGGTTGCCCTTTTCCATCCCATCCATGAAGTTGCTTTTCTTCTTGACCCCTTCATGGCTGAGGCTGGACATACATTGAATGGTTCAATCAGGCAACACGTGCGTACCATCCTTGGGAAGTATTGTTCATCTCCGCCGGAGCTAGATGCTTCAATGCTGGAGGTCAACGAGTACATCGCTGGTGTTTGGTATCTCCACTGAGGCTCGCATGGAGGCTATGGCTGAGGCGTCCAATGACCTTTATGCTCGCATGTTGTCCGCCTGGCGGCGGGCTGAGCACCAATAAGGACGTGACCCCTCCCACACTCAAATGGCAATCATGAGGTGCCATTCATCAGGATTCGCCCTCTTGTGGTTAACTAACAAAATACCAAAGAAGTCGCGCATGAAGCATATCGCCCTCCGTGTGCTCTCATGCTCCCCCACCGCGTGCCATATGGAGCGCATGTGGAACTCTGTTCATAAGCCATGTGGAACTATGTTCATCAGCGTGTGGCCAGCAAGGGCCGTGCATCTCTTAAGCATGAGAATGTTGTCAAGTTGTTGTATTGCTATGTCAACTTACGTCTGCTTGGAAATTGTGAAAAGGATGTGCTTGACATGCTGGTAGAGGATGCGCTAGTTGACGCCATGGACGAGGCTGTAGATAGGGAGGCGGAGCCGGGTGCCCGGCCGGCAGCCCCAGCCGCCACCGCCCCCCAAGCCGATGTTGATGGGGTTATCGCTCTAGAGTGATGTAGGAGTGCAGTATGGTGCAATGTTACAATCTTCCGTGGCCCTATTTGTGTTCTGCAAGTTTGATGACGCATTGTACACACTCCAACAACATATTACACCGCATGTGTGCTTAACACAGGGGTAATTTTAATATGGGGGGTATTAATGAATCGTAAAATTACCATTATTTTATCAATAAAAGCATTTAGTAGTAAATTTCTCGTCTCAGTTATAAGCAGTGATACCGCCGGTACAGGGAGCGACTCAGCAGCAGAATCGCTACAGGGTACAAGGATATACATACAGGTAGTCGATCATAAATTATTCCATATCCGAGTCGCTAGAAACAGACCGTAATATTGGCGACCAATAAGAATCATAATAATGATAATTTAAAAAATATGACTTCATACCTGTACATTTTTTCATGTAACCGTAGCGAGTATTGATATTCGAATAATAATGGCTGGAGGGCTGTAAAACCCGACTGGGATGCTGGGATGCCCTCATGAGCAAGTCGCCGAGCGATTACCTTTCCGATACAACTCCATATGCTGATGCAGTCGCCAAGGATTAATCAATACGGGTGCCCGCGCACTTTTGACAACCCGAGCATTAATTCGTCCCAGAATTAGAGTGCCCGTAATTTGTTTCTATACTTTCCTTATTAATCCTATATCGTTTCGTCCATATTTAAGCCAAAAAGGGCAGGCCAGTTTCGTGTACAACGGGTTCTCATTGAGTGCGTGGGCACGCGTAGTAGCTAGAACGGTTCCGGAAAACATATAGATTTATCTCATTTCTCTCTCTCTCTCTCTCTCTCTATCTGTTCCAGCCTGTCCACGTCAGGGTCGCCGTCGTGGGCAACGACACACCGGCGGCGGCATCAGCAGTTCGCCAGTTTGGACACTGCTCTACTATCCAACCCGAGTACGCAGCTGTGCCTTGCCACCGAAAAGGAACACGCTCGAGCGGTTGTACTCAGGATGGCTAAGGTTCAGCGGTTGGGTAGCGGCTCCGGCGGGCGGGCGGAGAAGGCTTCGCGGTCTCGACGCTCAATCAGCCCGCCGCTCAGCCCGCTGGAAGAGGCGTCGCCCACTTCGCCCTCCTTCGGCTCGGACAAGGCCTCTCAGTCGCTTGGCAGCCCGATATCCTCGAAAGCGCGCGTGCCGGACCTACCGCGCCGGCCGCACGGCGGCGTGGAGGGGGTCGCTACCGCCGCAGTGGAGCTGGGCTTCCGGGTGGCCGGGCTGCTGGTGGCATTTTACTTGTCGCCGCTCACGTACGGCTGGCGCCTTGCCGTTCACGTCGCTGCCCTGGCTGAGGCCTCCCTGGGCCGATTCCTCAAGTGGGCGGGCGTACAAACCGCGGCAGAGAAGGAGGTGCCCCTCCCCCCCCCCCCCCCCCCCCCACCTCGCGCACCCCCTCCTGTCGGCAGCCGGATCACGCAGCACTTCTCGGCAGCACAACCCCACTCGCCTCAAACACGTCCGCCCCATTGGTCCCTGCGCCTTGCGCCTGCCCAGGCTGAGCAGCGGCAGAAGGACTTGACCCGGCTTCAAGCGCAGGTCGCCCGCATGCGGGAGAGACACCAGGTGCGGTGGCTGGGAAGACAGCTTCGGGGTCGATGTCCGTGCGGAGAAGGGAGGCTGGCTGGGTGGTGGAGGAAGCACGTTCAGCGGTCTGTGCCGCCATCATGCCCGCAGGACGCGCTGGCCAGGATCGAGCAGC
Organism: Tetraselmis striata; assembly: GCA_006384855.1. NCBI lineage: Eukaryota > Viridiplantae > Chlorophyta > Chlorodendrophyceae > Chlorodendrales > Chlorodendraceae > Tetraselmis > Tetraselmis striata. Next base: position 39,480 of record VCJN01001641.1, read on the forward strand.
TACAGAACGAAAACCGAGAGCTGCAGGAGGCCCTGCGGGTGGTGAGCTCCCCCATCCCATCACCCCCCCCCCCCTTCAACACAGCTGGATTGGGGTGGATAGGGGCGGGCACAATCCGCCTAGGCAAACGCTGAGCTTGTGCTGATTGCTATCCTTCGGGGCCATTGCAGCTGGAAGAAGAGGCGCACAGCGGTGCAGCGGCAACTGGAAGGGTGGCTCCCCACACGGCACTTCCGGCCTCTGGGGCGCTTGCGCTGCACGCCACCGTGGCCGCCTCTGGCGCGAGCGCGTACCTCTTCCTGAGGCGGCCGGGGAGGGCGGACGCACAAAAGACGTACCTGCTACTGGGCATGTGCGGCATGGTACCCTCCAACCCCCCCCCCCCCCCCCCCCCCCTTCCTCCCTCCCTCCCCCCTTTTTCTTCATGCAACGGCGGCAGGGCGGCCGTCGGTGCGGCTGAACACATGCACCGGGTTGATGACAGCTGCTTCCCTAGACCGAGCGCGGGTTCATGCTGACAGCGCATCCACACGCTCACATCTCGGTGTGCCTCGCCTCCATGCAGATTGTATGGTTATATGTAACCTCCGTGCGCAAGGGGCTTTCCGGCAGCCGTTGGAGCCGCAGCTTTACCATGGGCCTGTCTGCGTAAGCACCCCCCCCCCCCCCCCCCCCCGCCCCGTCCCCGTATCTAGCACCCAGGGGATGCTCCCTGCCGTGCGTACGAATCTCCTCCCAACCACCTTTCCATCCCTGCCAGCATGCTTCCCAGCCTTAATGCAGTCTTGGACTGATTGCTGCGCTGCGCAGGTTCATGATCTGCTACGTGTGGGGCTCCCTGCTTTTGGGGGGTGCCCCGGCACCGTCTCACGATTGAGCAGATGAAGGCCCGAGCCGGCCCTGTTGGAAGTATGGCGGATCCCGTCCGCCACCCGCCCGCCCTCACAGGCAAAGATGCCCCGCTGTTTTATCTGGTGGTTAGTGTACATATGTTACAGGCCACAGGAGTGCCACATACCTACTGTAACATAGGGAGACATCCCTTTTAGCCCATAGATTGGTAGAAACGAATAGGTTGGAAGGCAGCTGCGCCCCGACAGCGCCCCATTGCTCCAGTACCTCAGGAAACTCTTACAAAACTGGCCCGAATGCCTGATGAACATATATGAAAACCGATGCTTGTAACTAGTCGTTGACACATTGTGCGATATATTTTCATAGTCTGTGCGGCCTTGCCATCCCCGCTTGCCCCCCTGTTTTCTTATCCTGGTTCCATCAATTCGCAAATGCTTTGCAGGCTCTTGCTCGACCCCCCCCCCCCCCCCCCCCCCCTTCCCCCCAAAGAAAAAGAAAAAATAAATATATAAAGAAAATATAATACTACGCAATAAAGAAATAATAGACTCCCCCAAGTAAAATACCACGCAATAACGGAACAATACTACCCCCCCCCCAAAAAAATGCAATGCAACAAAGAAATAATACTCCCGTCAAATGAAATACAACACAATAAAGGAATAATAAAGGAATAATACCCCTATTAAACATAACGCAGTACGGAAATAAGATACCTCCCCGGTCCAAATAGAATGCAATGACCACAGAAATGATAGACTCCCCCCAAGGGAAAAACAACGAAAATATAAAGGAATACCCCCCTCCCCCCGTGCTCCTTGAGAAGTAATGTTCCCACAACTTGCACATCTGCCGGCATTTGATGGCCCGAATGGCTGCTTTGCCCCCCAGCAGCTGCAGTTGTCTGGCCAAGTGTGCACCGTAGGCTTGTAACGTGCCAACTAAAATAACAAGTGTGCAAGTGAAACCAATGTGATAATGTGTACCCGTTTGCTGCCTCCTGCGTGGAAAACACGTGAGCATGTACACCAGTCCACATACTTACGCATGAAAAACACCACATGTACCCGCCTTGACGCCCAGTTAATTGTGTTTTGTGTCCGTGGGGCTTTTGGTTCTGCGGTATGCAAGCCCTTGTCTTATTCTGGTTATCGCACTTGCCAGAATAATTCTCTGCGATGGCATTCATCTCGAGCTAGAATCTCCCACTCCGAAGAACGATCGACGGCGACAAAACACATCGGGTGGAGAGCAACGCGTTGGCGGTGCAGCCGCTGTACGCCAGCTGTGCGCGCTCTCCCTTTGATGGGTGCATACATGCGTGGGCCATGACACACACGACTTTGAGCCCAAGGCATGCACGTTGTCATTATTGCAACGCATGGCGTTTCCATCGGGCTGTGCCAATCATGAAGACGCTGCACGTGGGCACACGTAGTGTGCAAGCTTGAACCGATTTTCCAATGAGGTGCGAGATGAGCATTGCTGCCTGGACGCCGCTAGACGACATCAGTAGCACATGTATCTGCAGTGCTTCCGATTCTGTGGGTGCATGCGTGGGCTAAGCACAGGCTCGTCTTATTCTCACCAATAGCTCCGAAACCAGTGTGCCGATGAAAGCATATATGTCGCGGAACATGTCGCCCATGTCCCAAAGAGCAAAGCCAACGAAGAGGGGAACGCGGTCGCCACTGCGTGAATAAGCCCCATCTAACTGGTATTCATTCGCACCTGCAAGCATGCCCGAAGTGGCCCACCCCATTGCCCCATAATGTGGCCCCACCACTCACACAGTGACGGGCTTGGGTGGGAGTCCACAAAAGACGGAGTGACTTTGACGACTTCATGTAGAGTTTTGGTTCTTGGAGGCATTCGATAATGAGCAGCCTGCAGTGCAACGCACCTGGTCACGGGCTTTCAAACGCGACCCAAAAATCCAAGCTTTGATGAACGCATAGTACTAGATTAACGGCGCAAAGTGCTGATTTTTTTCGAGATTTTTCGCAACATTCCTGCTTTTTGCAGGGCGAGCAATGTCCAGGTTGGACATGTCACATGGACCTCGTACCTTGTGCCAAGAAGCGCAGGGGTCGTGGTTCATTATTCATTATAAAAATGGCATCCTTGAGAGAAAAACGACCCTCTGTGTGTCAAAGCATTAGCGCCGTCCTGCCGTGCTGCGCTCAAGCGAAGACATCCCACAGCTGTTATTTTGCGAGTTTGCGAAAACCCACGGTGCACTTCTTTGTCCACGTAGCATGTGCCCCAGGCCCGCCACATACAAGCTGAGCTCTCCCTAGCGTTTGCTAGCCACTCATGTGCACACTTTATCAGGGGATTCCTCTGAATGGTTATAATGGCTCACATTACGGGTCAATTTATCGACTAGCAATGACCTACTCAAAATTACTAATTATATGGAAAACATGAAAACACTTTTTGTTGAGGACTGTGGTTGGCAACACCCACTTGCTGAGTAACATGTATGCTGGGGCAGTGGTGTGATCGGCCAAGCAAGAGAGTGCTTGACTGTGGAGTTTGTGCTGTCTACGGCCAGTGTGGTGCCATTTATGACCACAGCGGCGGCAGATGTAGCAACCTCCGGGCGGTTGCCTGGACGACAGTTGAATGCATGTTCCCGGTGGCGTCTTGCGGAAAAAATAAACAATCAACAAATATCCACCAGGGCCTGTCCCTCTTGCCGGCCTGGACTCGATGCGCCCCTTATCATGAGTGGACCTGCTCCGTAGAGTGACGCCTTTCGACGAGGCCTAGCTAGCTGGCACCGCGTGATTTGCGCTTTGCTCCGTGCTTCTGCAATCCCTTTCGGCAGCTGCGGCGCACGCCGTCAAACTCTTCGAGTAGATGGAGGGTACTGCATTGGGAGAATACAGAAGTTAGTCATTAATTAGCCACACTTCAGCCACCTTGACGGCGCTTTAGTCACATGGCAACATGAAGTCAGGTGGCAATAATAGTGCCTGCATGAATTAGTTGCTGAGTATACCAGTGGCTACATGGCTGAACATTGGTTTCTTTGCATAACTGTAAGACTGTAATGTTGGTACACATACGGATACATAAGTGTGCGCGTAGTCGCTTACCCGCTATATCAATTGGCCATGGGGCGGGAGGCACTGACTCACCTGCACTGCTGGCAGTATCGCTTCTCCACCCCGCCGCTGATGACCGACGTCATCGTCATGCATGTCGCACAGCACTTGCGGCGCCGGCTGTACCTGCTGGCGTTGTCCAGTGGCGCCTGGCAGGTGTCAACGCTGCACGTACGGCGCTCCGCCGCCTCCGACTCTGGTTCTTGTGAACCGTCACTGAGGCGCCGTCTTTTCGGGACGCCAGGAGCTGCGCCAGCGCTGCTACTGCTGTGGCGCCGCTCGCGTGCCAGGCTTGTGCTTCGCAGTGGTTGCTTCGCAGTGCTGTCCACGGCTGCCGTTGCCGGCCCACTGCTTCGCCGAAGAAGAAGTGAGAGAGGCTCGGAGCACCTGCGCGCGGTGGGCTCCTGCTGGAGCGGCGCTGGCTCGGCGTCCTCTAGCTCGGGTCGCTGTGACGTTCCCGGCTTGTCGATCGCCAGATGTTTCGGCGCCTCTTCGCGAGCTGCTCGGCCAATGCCGGCACTGCTAGCGCTACCGTGCGGCTCGTCATCATCAGAGGCCTGACTGCTTGTGTCTTCTGGGAGAATTTCCGTGGATGCGGGTGCCGCTGCTTCTCGTCGAGGAGCCGAAGGAGGCAGAGCTTCTTGTAGGGGCCGTGTCGCCACGGGGTTCGGATCAAGCGGTGCTGGTCCGCTGTCCGCTAGCTTTTCCCTTGTCTTCGGCATGCCCCACTCGACCGTTACTGGGCGTCCCGCCGCCGCTCCAAGGCCCTCTTCGACGGCGTCGCTGCCGCCACGTCTCTCGCCGCAAGGTGCCGCATATCTCGTCGTTCCACACGGCGGCCTCGCCGCGAGCGGGGTCGCAGCGGATTCCCAACCACGTTGGCGAGAAAAGGGACGGAGTGACTCAAGGCTTGGCAGTGTGGACCTCTCCCCGGACGGCCCTGCTGCTGCTGGCTCGCCAGTCCCCGCCTCGGAGGTTCCTGCGATAAGACTGTGCATCACGAAGGAGATAAAGTCCTGGCATGGCTCGCTTTCCTGTCCTTCGGTATGCGGGGCGAGGTCGGTGCTACCCCGGCCCCGAGGGGGACGCGCCGCCGCGACCGACGCGCCCGTCGGACTCCGCCGTCCTTGCGGCAGAGCCGGCACCGCAAACATATCGGTAGCAGCGCTCATAGATAGCGAGCTCCCATGAACATACCAGTTTACGCGCGCTGTGCGTTCCTCTGGCGGGCCGCCTGGTCGCGCTGGCCACAGGGGTTGAGTAGCACCGACTGTGGCAGTTCCAGGGACTGCACTGCGAGAAACTCCCGATGCCCGTTGGTCGGCCGCCACCCTCCCTGAGCTGTGGATCCCAATACGAAGCTGGTCCTCAGCCAACCAGCCAAGTCGATCGGGGACAAAAGGGGCGGGGACTTCTTGGGAGGCTGAACCACTGCCAACCTGCGAGGGGCTGGTTGTCAAGTCTGGCAGCGCCCCCTCAGCAGGCGCGGGGCGTCTTGTGTCCGGTGTCCGGCTAGCGGTGGGGGCACGGTACTGGTAGGGCTCCTCCGGCCCTGGTGACGTTACGCGGTACGTGTCCTCGGAGGATTCCTGCGGCGGAGTACCCCGCATGGCTGGCTCAGGTCCCCATCACTGATCAGCAGCTGCATATGCGAGTTGGAAGCGGTACGACACGGTTCTCTGCAGCTGTCGGTGTACCTGCGGTGGCAGTAATGATGCTTGCTCTGGCTGATTGCAGCCGGGTCCTGTGGTGCGCCTTTGCTGGCTGCTGTCCCCGAATTGCAGCCCAGCAGATCCACGTGTGCAGGCGCTGTGCAGGCGTACTCATTCCAACAGCCAGTGGCCCCGACCGATAGCTGTGAAGGTACGGGCGACAATGGACATCAGGTACTGCGGCGGTACCGATTATGACTCCTTATATAACGACTGCAGGTACCCGTAATCCCGCTGGTAATCGCTATAGTCGCTACTGGTGAGGATTGCAAAAAAGGGCGAGAACAAATGTACCACAAAATAAAGGAAAAAAATAAAAGATCATTCTGTAGTCGATACCGATACCGTATGTTTCACCAGCACATCATCCGGGAAGGCCATGATATATTTTTAGATGCTGACTACTGCTGGTACCGGTACCTACATTATAATATAAATAGCAGCAGTAATGCAGTCGTCAATCCGGTACACGTACCCGTATTCGTTCAGCAATTCGACCAGCAAATAACCAGATTAATTCGACAACGCGTTTTCTGCTGAAACGATTACTACTTATTAGGATTTTCATCCTGTGCCCAATACCAAATAATATAAGATAATCACTCTAGTAGCGCTATCGACGTATACCCGTGCGGGGTACTACGGGTACCTCGTACAGGATTACTACTACGAGTACCGGTGTGACTTACAATAAGGGCAGTTCTACAGAAATAGAAAATCAACACTGCAAGCTGCCTAAAAGCGGCCCGCATCCCGCATGAGGCGGGATGGATGAGTGATGCGCACATGGTTCAGAGTCCGGGCCACGCGTGCACGTGTGTGTGTGGGTGATCCTCGGACGTGCTGTGCAGGTTCAGCAAAGGGATGGTAGACGAATCTGCGCCGTCTGATGGGGCAGCGAGCGCGCTCTCGAGCGGCCACCAAGCTCAGGACCCCGCCCGAGGAAATCTCTTGCGAGCAAGGCCCCTTGGCGAGCCCGGGTGATGCACCGAGTGCCCCGCGATGAGAGGGCACCCCGATCCGCAGCGAAGCATGCGATACCACGCACTGTGCGGCGCACCCCCTGTGCCGAAGACCATGCCCGTGTACTCCGACATATCCAAGATGTCTCGAAGAGGACCCTTCTGTCCGGGCTCCGTGTTGTGCCACGCCGCATTCCGCGCTGCCAACCCCCGTTGTTTGTCGCCCAACAAAGAGCGCTCAAACCGATCCACAGCCGTTGCCCGGGGCACTGCTGCAGTGTACTTGACCCCGTACCGCATAGTCTTGAACTCCAGCAGCGTGGACTTCAAGCTCCGGGGATCATAGCTCCCGGTCACGACGTTGAACGCCGGAAGGGAGAGCTCTACCTCCGGCACTAGGTCCTTGAGTTCATCCCTGGGTACGGTGTTGCCGAGAGGCACTGCTTGCTGGAACAAGTCATCCATCTCCCGCCGTACATCGATACCTAGGTCGTGAGCACAATGATCGCGGAAGGCATATGCGATAGCGTCGTGTTGTACACGCCAGTGAGCGTCTTCAGGCGCCGGGAGGTTCATGAGCGCGTCGCTGTATCGGTCAACAATGACGGGGTTGTGCTCCGTCGAGGGCAGAATGATTTGGCTCCCAACCACCGGGGCCAAGCACGGGCTAGGCAGAAAGAAGTACCCGGCAGCGACCTCCCGCTCGCAACTCATGCGGAGTCATGGCTGTCCACGCGGTGGAGATGGCCATTGTCCACATGCCTGACGCCGCGTCGAGCTGGTTGAACAAGATCCGTTCCCTACATGTGGCAGGGAGAGCGCACACCTCATTTCGAAGCCGAGAGTTGTTGGCATGGTCTAGAAATGCCGTCATCTCCTTTTGCGAGCCCGACACAGCCTCCACTTCCCGCTCCATCTGGCGCGCATCTGCGTCGCCGAGATGGCCAGCAGTAGCCGCTTGGAGGCGGCCCCGCGTCTCACGCATCTCCGCGGCGTAGCTGTCCGACCCATGAGCATCGTTAAGGAAATTGTCATACTGGCGGGCGGAAGAAGTTGCGTTGAAGCAGCTTCGGCCAAGTACGGACCCGAGCTGTGGGTCAAAGAAACAAGGGTGGGGGTGTTGGTGCCGGAGTTCCTAGACAGGAAGCTTGGGAGGATGGCATTCATGCAGCCGATGAAGGCGGCATCACGAACGGTAGCCATGCGGCGGATGGCAGCTCCCTTCAACCGAGTGGGGAGGTGCAGCATGTTGCGCGCCATGGCCATTGCATCCTCGCTCAGGGTAGCCACCTCCGCTGCCATGGGGTCGGGGTCGTGCAAAAGCTCCGCCAAGAAATCGGTGACCACCATATTGGTGTCGGTGCCATACGTGGAGGGATCAAAAGAGACCCCTAGCACCCGTTCGACCGCCGCGAGGACGGTGGCATCCACCGCCTCCGCAAAGGCCTCCACCTCGGACGGAAGACAATTGCGGAGCCAATACTCCGCCTTGTGTTGCATGCAATGCTTGAGCATGGCCCATGCGTGTACCGGTACGGGGACAACATGCACATGTATAGTTACATTGCCCCGGTAGTGAATATCCCCCCCCGCGCTGTCACTACAGGGGCTTTTAGGGTTTTCACTGGAGGGGTTTTCACTACAACACCCCATGTAGTGAAACGTCTCACTACAGGGGCAATGTATTCACTACACATGTATTTCGCGACCTTTTCTGCTGTATCATAATCTGGGGTTTCCAGTGGGAATTTGTATAGTTACATGGGCTAGCTGCAAACGGCGATCAGGAAACCACCCAAAAAGTTCATAGAAAACGTCCACTCCAACAATTGCGCGGTGGAAGCAGCACCAGAAGAGGGTGCGGAATGAGCACGGGCAGACGCATCAGACTTGGCCGTCTGCCACCCCGGCAAAGAGAATGCCGGGGATCAAAGGGGAATCAGAGGCAGCGTTTGTGACTTGTCACATCCTTATTTTACATATCGCCATCCTACGTCCAGACATGCTGGTTCTAGTAGATCGTGTTGGTGGGGGTAGGGCCGGCGGGGCCGGCGTCGGTGGCAAGTTATTGTTTGCCGAGAGCTTGAGTGACGAGGCAGAGGGGGCATTTGTGAGTTAACGCGCCGGGATCGGCCAAGGGATTAGCCGCCTCGTCTTCGCCCCGGCACATGTGGTGAAGGAGGTACGGGCAATTCTTCGTATTGCACTTTTTGAACATAGGATTCGTCGGACTAGGCCCATGAGGCGCCTTACAGTGGGCGCCATAGGCGTTGGCAGCCATAGGAGCGGGCGTCAGGGTGGGGAGGGCAGCTTCGGTGTGTGATGCTCGGCGGCCGCCGCAATCGTACAGTGTTGAACATTTTTTCTGCGCTAAGCAGCAAAGGCTTCGGCGGCGGCGTATTGTGCGACCCCTTGTACTACACAATAATCCTTGTCTATACAGTTGTATAAGCTTGGTTTCTTGTTCCAGTGGCAACAGATCTAGGCCTTCCCCCGCAGTCTCCACCCCCATCCGAGCCGTCAGCCCACAGCCAACCAGCCCAGCCATCCATTGCTCGCCGCCGGCCCTTGCCCTCGGTCGTCACCACGATGCTTCCATTTCCCTCGGGCCCTCCTCCCGACGAGACCCCGCCAGCCCCGCCGGTGCCGCTATCACAGGGTGTTGTGCGGAGCCAGCCTACGACCCTCCATTGCATCATCGGGCGGTGTGCACAGCCCTATCCACGCGTGAATGATTTGCGGGCCTACATGACCCCTTCGCCGGCATGTCTGGCCGCCCGGCCGGCCGACAGATGTCCCGTTCATGACGCGGATCGGCATTTGATGTCGGCGTGCCAGCGTTGCGGCATGGTTCCATACTTCCAGCCTTGGTCGGCACCTTCGGTTATGTGCGGCGGGCGTGGCTCAGTTGACTTCCGTCCATCTCCCTCACTCCGGGGGTGGGCAACGTACCGCGGAAGGTTTGGGCGATATGCCCCGGCCGCGCGTTGGTGTTTCCATCATGGTGCCCGCGGCGGCGCCTCGCAACCTGATTTCATTCTTCGAGTCGACTCTCATGTCCTTCCGGTATGCTACCTGCGCGAATGGATGGCCTTAGCCCGTGGTCGCCCTGGTCAAACCCCACCACGGTGCCGCCTTTACCTACGCTCTCTCGTTCAAGGGCCGCGCGAGCCAGTCTGAGGCTGCCCATGCTGCGTGGAGTGCCTACCTCTTGTTCTTTCGGCTGATATTGCGGCCCATGGCTGACTCCCCGCCGGGGTCTTTACCCCCGAGCGACCCGGTGGCGGACTACCGCGGGCAACCGTCTGTCGCATTGGGACCGTGGTGACCTAGACACGTTGTTCGCCCTCGCGCGCACGCACGCCTCGGTCCGGGCTACTCCTCATGATTACGTGGCTCCGGAGTCGGCCATTTGTGGGGACCCCCCGCCGGTTACTAGACGCCAAGCTGTTCGGGCCTTGGTCTTGGCTGCGGTGGGCGAGTCCAACCGCGTAGCTGCCCCCCTTCACTCAGTCCCGCTCGCGCCCGCTGGCTTGCGGCTTCACGACGAGCTCCTCCGGTTACATCCCTAGGCCCCGGACCGTGTTCCTCGCGCGCTCCCGGATCCGTTCTCGTTGGACCGCCTCACTTTCTTTGAGGCCTCGGTGGACGTTTGCGATGTGTTGTCCGGCAACCCCAATGGTTCCGCCCCTTCCTTCGATGGCATCCGCTTTGAGGCTCTCCGTGCCCTCTACTCGCGTTCCCACCTCCGTGGCATCGTTGAGGCCATCGCGAATGCGGAGATCCCTGCAGGCGTCGCCCATTCCTTTCCCCCCGCTACCTTGGTACCCCTAGATAGCTCACGTCGGCGGGGCGCAATGCGTTTGAATATTAGTGATGGGGACATGAAGGGGTCCGTTCGGCACATTGGCATCGGCAGCGTGCTCGTCCGGTACGCTATGCGCGTGCTCTTGCGTGCTCACGGCTAGCCCAGCGCTCAATGGCTTGCCGCCGCGCGTCAGTTCTGTTTTGGCGTTATGGGTGGCTTGGGATTAGTTCATTCCTTGTGCGATCCTTTCTAAGCCTCGGACCATCCCTCGTCTTGGCGCAGCTCGACGTTGAGAATGCGTTCATCATTCTTTCTCCCCGTTCCGAAATGTTCCGCACATCGCTGCTCGAATGACCATGTTGGCAGCCTTTGTGCGTCTCGGCGATTCATGTTTTCATGGCCCAAGAGTCCGATTCTGTACGTCCTTTTCGACGGCTTCCAACCCTGGGCCTCCTCTGTGTCCGGTGTGCCGATGGCCGTCGAGGGGTTCTGCCTAGGGCTGCGTCCTCGGCCCCTGTTCATGCTCGGCCGCCGCCGCTGCACGTGTGGTGGTATGCTCGCATCGCCCGCGGTCTGTTCCCCGGCCACTCGGTGCTGGAAGCATTCTTTAACGACGCCAACCTGGTCGGCACTTGTGACGGACTTGCTACGTGGGTGGCCCCGTCCGCTTTTGCCGCCGTAGGCTTAAGCGTCACCATTCGCAAACGACAGGCGTATTGTCAGCTTGGCTCTTCGTCCCCGTTCGGCGCCCTTCCTTTGGGGCATTTGTTGCATGGTGTTGCAGCCTCATCGTTCGAAAAT
>VCJN01001642.1:0-117609 GCA_006384855.1 Tetraselmis striata
AAACACCCTGTCGGCGGCGAGCGTCGGCTGCGTTTCCGCAAGACGGATCAGCTTGTTGGCCCCGCCCGCCCCGAGGAAATGCGCAATATAGAGTTCGCCCTCGTTCGGCTGACGGCCGAGCTTGCGCGTCAGATAGTCGGCATTCTTCTGGGTCAGCTCGCCCGCCATCATCGAGGCGATTTCCGCATTGTCGCGCAGGGCCAGGATCTCGCGCCGCATTGCCGGATCGGCGACCTTGTAGCGGCCGCCCGGCGAGCGTTCGATCTGATCGGCATATTTGCCGAGCCCGTGCTTGTGGCCGGACTGCTTCATCGTTTCCAGCCAGGTGCTTTCGATAAACTGGAACAGGCCGGAGGCGCTGGAGGTCCGCGCCTTGGCATCCTCATCGAAATTCGATTCCCGCTGCGCCGTCTTCACCAGATACTCGAAGGAGGCGCCGGTGGTCGTGCTCGCGGACTGAAATGCTTGCTCGATCCTGGAGGCGATCGAGGACGGGTCGCCGACTTTCATGCTCCGCACTCCTGGGTACGCATGTCTTAGGATTTGGTTAAGAGTCGGAGGCAAGTGGTTAACGAGTCGTTAATGCCTCTTAACGCCTGTTGCGCCTTGGGTTTTGCGTGGGTATGCGGGAAAGGCGATTCGCATAATCTGAAAGCATCGCGCAAATTGCACCGCATTCGCGTGCAATTCCAAAGGGGGAGGATTCCATGCCGGGACTGCATTTTGAGGAGTTCGAGATCGGGCACGTCTTTCATCACACGCTCACCCGCACGGTGACGGAGATGGACAACATGCTGTTCTCCAACATGACGCTGAACCCGCAGCCGCTGCACATCGACCGGCATTTCTGCGAAACCCAGACGGAGTGGGGCCAGCCGCTGGTCAACAGCCTGTTCACCCTCGGCCTGCTCATCGGCATTTCGGTGAATGACACCACCGTCGGCACCACCATCGCCAACCTCGGCATGAGCGATGTGAAGTTTCCCCACCCGCTGTTTCAGGGCGACAGCGTCCACTGCACCACGGAAGTAATCACCAAGCGCGAATCCCGCTCGCGTCCGGACGCCGGCATCGTCGAATTCGAGCACAAGGCCTTCAATCAGCACGACGTGCTGGTCGCCGTCTGCCGGCGTCAGGCCTTCATGAAAAAGCGCAACGGAGGCGCCTGATCCATGCGCTCCCTCCTGTTCGTGCCGGCCGACAGCGAGCGCAAGCTGGCCAAGGGTCTCGACAGCGGCGCCGACGTTCTCCTCATCGATCTTGAGGATTCCGTCGCGCTCGATGCCAAGGAAAATGCCCGCGCCGTCGCGGCCCGGTTTCTGGCCGAGGCACGGGAGCGCAGCGAGCGCCCGCGTCTCTATGTCCGCGTCAACGCCCTCGACACCGGCGAGACCGACGCCGACTTCGCAGCAGTCATGCCGGCCGCCCCCGAAGGCATCATGCTTCCGAAGTCGGTCTCGGGAGCAAGCGTGCAACAGTTGGACGCAAAGCTTGCCGTCCACGAGGCGCAAAACGACCTGCCCGACGGGTCGACGCGGATCGTGATCGTCGCGACCGAAACCGCCGCCTCGCTGTTCAACCTCGGCAGCTACGCCGGCGCCAGCGCGCGGCTCGACGGGCTGTCCTGGGGCGCGGAGGATCTGTCCGCCGACATCGGCGCGCTTGGAAACCGCGACGCGTCGGGCGGCTTCACCGAGCCGTTCCGCATGGCGCGCAACCTCTGCCTGTTCGGCGCGGTTGCCGCTAGCGCCATTCCAATCGACACGGTCTTCACCAATTTCCGCGATCTCGACGGCCTGCGGCGGGAAGCGGAAGAGGCGCTGCGCGACGGGTTCACCGCCAAGATGGCGATCCATCCGGCGCAGGTTCCCGTCATCAACGAGGTCTTCACGCCGTCCGCGGACGCCATTGCCGACGCGCGCCGCATCGTCGACGCCTTCGCCGCTGCCGGCGATCCGGGCGTGGTCGGGCTGGATGGGGAAATGCTCGACCGGCCGCATCTGAGACGCGCGGAAAAGCTGCTCGCCCGCGCGCGCGCCGCCGGACTTTCGACCGCCTGAGCGGACCGCCTGAACGAACGGCCTGACCGAACGGCCTGAACGGACCGCCCCTGACGGCAAGGACCGGGGAGTGCCCCGCCCTTGCCAAAAGGGTGGCTCAGTCGGCGGCCGGCCGCGTCATCTGGAACACGCTGTCGACGACGGCGTAGTCCATATATCCCAGCCGCGACAGCGGCCGCGCCAGGGTCACGTCGAACAGTCCGTCGACCAGCACCGAGCGGTCGATGTGCACCGCGACCACCTGGCCGAGCACGATCCAATTGTCGGCGGGCGCGCCATCAAGGCCGACCGGGCGGATGGTCTGAAGGTGCCGGCACTCGAAGGCGGCCTTGGCCTCGCCGACGCGCGGCGCGGCAACCAGATCCGACGCCACCGGCGTGAGGCCCGCCTTGTCGAATTCCGAAACGCCATGCGCATAGGGCGCCGACGTCCGGTTCATGGCGTCCTTCAGGTCCTCGGTCGCCAGATTGAAGACGAAATCGCCCGACGCCTCGACATTGGCCACCGTGTCCTTGAAGCCGCTGGAGGAAAACAGCACCATCGGCGGCGTGTCGCAAACCGCATTGAAGAAGCTGTAGGGCGCGAGATTGAAGGCGCCGTCCTGCCCCACGGTCGAGATCCAGCCGACGGGACGCGGCGCGACGATCGCCTTGAAGGGATTGTGCGGCAGGCCGTGACCCTCGGCGATCGTGTAGGAATAATGGGTCATTGCGGGGTCCATTCGCTGATCAGGCTGTCGAGATCCGGGCGGGCGCGCTCCGCCGGCACCGTCGTCGGGGTTCCGATATGCACGAAGCCCGCGACGCGCTCCGCATCCGACAGCCCGAGCACCGCGCCAACCTCGTCGTCGAAGGCCATCCATTCGGTCAGCCACTGCGCGGCATAGCCGCTGGCATGGGCCGCGTGAACCAGGTTCATGCAGACCGCACCGACGCAGAGCTGCTGCTCCCACACCGGGATCTTGGGATGGACGGCGGCACGGCTGACAACCGCCACCACCAGCGGCGCGCGCGAAAACCGCGTCGCCTCCTGCTCGCGGCGGGTGTCGTCGAGGCTCTCGCCCCGCGCCTCCAGCATCCTCACCAGCCTTTCGCCCAGCGCGTCGCGGGCATCGCCGCGCACCAGAATGAACCGCCAGGGCACGAGCTTGCCGTGGTCCGGCACGCGCGAGGCCGCTTCCAGGATCGTCTGCAGGGCCGCGCCCTGCGGCGCGGGCTCCGCCAGGCTGGCGGCCGGGTGCGAGCGGCGCTTGCGCAAATGGCCGAGCACGTCGAAGGGTTCCAGTGTCATGAGCGTCCTTCCGGGCAGGAATTCGAACGAATGGGGAGAGCTCTTCGCGCGTCCGTCGCGGGCGCGGCAAGGCTCCTGTCCCCGCAACAGGTAGCTGCCTTTTCCCCGCTGTCAATTATGCGAGCGCGCCGAAACCGCAAAGGACCTCCGGGCGGACCCGCCTCGACTTGAAATCGCCCCAGTTTTGGGGAAGGAACTAGGGCAGGATCAAACTCGACCGAGCGGGACGAATCGAACGACATGCATGTCTTGACGAAATTCCTTGCGGGCTTGGCACTCGTGGCGGGCCTCGCCACGTCCGCCGTCGCCCAGGAGGTGGTCGTGCCGCCGCCCAAGCCCGACGCGCTCGGCGCCCCCGGCGGGCCCGATGACGGCCGCGCGGTTTTGGACGATCCGGCGCCGCTCGACGGCCTTGCAGCCCCCGCCCCGATCCAGGGAGCGATCGCCCCCGCCGTTTCCTACGCACCGGCCATCACCCCGGACACGGGCATGCCGGGCCTGTCCGGGGTCAGCCCGGTCTATCTCGTCGCCCGCCTGAGCGAGGACAGTCCGTCCCTGACCCGGGGCGTGTCCTGGCGCGTCTATGCCGATGCGCCCGGCGACGACGGCCAGCTTGAGCTGGTCGCCACCGCGACCGGGGGCGATGCGGACTTCCGCCTCGAGCCGGGAACCTATCTGGTGCACACGGCGTTCGGCTTTGCCGGGCGCACCAGCCGCATTGCCGTCGACAACGGCGTGACGAGCCAGACGGTGCTGCTCAATGCCGGCGGCATGAAGCTCGACGCCCAGTTCAGCGGCCACATGCCGATCACCACCGGCCGGGTCCGTTTCGACATTTACGAGCGCGAATTCGACAGTCGCGGCGAGCGCAAGCTGGTCGCCGGCAACATCGCGCCCGGCGAGGTCGTGCGCCTCAACGCCGACACCTATCACGTGGTCAGCCGCTACGGCGGAGTCAACGCGATCGTGCGGGCCGACATCCACGTCGAACCGGGCAAGCTCACCGAGGCGACCGTCTACCACAATGCGGCGCGCGTCACGCTGAAGCTGGTCAACCAGCGCGGCGGCGAAGCGCTCGCCAGCACCGCCTGGAGCGTGCTCACGCCGGGCGGCGACGTGGTGGCGGAAGGCAACGGCGCCTTCCCGGCCTTCACCCTCGCATCGGGTGAATACCAGGTGATCGCGCGCAATGCGGACAAGCTCTATTCGCGCAATTTCGTGGTGAAGACGGCCGAGCACGGCGAGGTCGAGGTGCTGACCAGCAGCGTCATGCAAAACTGAGCCTAGCGCCGGCGCCGCCGGCGGGAGCCGTTGGCCTCCGGCGCCGACTCCTCTGGCGCCAGAGCCAGCACGCGCTCATGCAGGTGCGCGATCATCGCGCGCTGGTCGCCGAAGGCCGCAAGCGCCTCGAAGGGGATCGGCGCGCCGATGCGCACCGATAGATCCCGCCCCATCAGCCGCCGGAACTCGCGGATATACATCGACAGCCTGAGCGTCAGCGAATAGCGCGAGACGATGTGGAACAGCGGCGAGTTCTGTCCCTCGAAATGCAGCGGCAGAACGGTTGCACCGGAGGCGCGGATCATCTTCGCGGTGAAGGTCTTCCACGGAAGTTCCCGCGCCCGCCCGAAGGGGCGCTCCGCCGTCGCCACGCCCCCGCCCGGAAACACGATGATGGTGACGCCCTCGCGCAACAGCCGCAGCGCCTCCTGGCGCGTCTTCATGTTGGTGCGCAAGGCCGCCTCCGTCTCCTCGAAATCGATCGGCAGCGCATAGGGCCGGATTTCCGGCGCCTTGAGCAGTTCGTTGTTGATCAGGATGCGATACGGGCGGTCGAGCCGCTCAGCCAGCGACAAGACGGCAAGACCGTCGCTCAGGCCGTAAGGATGGTTGGCGATCATCACCAGCGGACCGTCCGGCACCGCCTGCGGCGGCCAGCTCCCCTGCGCCACGACCACATTCACCCCCACCAGCGACAAGAGGTCGGTCCACTTGTGGGCGGAGGTCGCAACAACGGCATCGCGCCAGTAGCGGTAGTAGCCAAGCAGATAGGAGCGCCCGGACAGCGTCTCGATCACCCGGATCACCCAGCGCTTGAGCCAGGGATGATCCGGGTTCGCGTAGCTGAGTTCCGTGTCGTGCACCCTCGTCCCCCGACAACGCCGCACCGATGAACCATCGGCTCAAAAAAGACCGGACGCGCAGCGCGCGCCCGGTCTGTAGTCGTACACTCGGGAGCGTGACGGTTTCGCGAAGGCGCGCTCAACCGGCTCCGGTTACTCCGCGTCCCGGCGGAGGTCCGGGGCGATCGCCTCGTCGACCAGCGAGGACACCGCCTCGTCGAGACCCATGGCGGTCTGGTGCTTGGAGCCCAGGCGGCGGATGTTCACCGTGCGCTCCTCCGCCTCGCGCTTGCCGCAGACGACGATCACCGGCGTCTTCGCCAGCGAATGCTCGCGGACCTTGTAGTTGATCTTCTCGTTGCGCAGATCGATCTCGGCGCGCAGGCCGGCCTTCTTCATCGCAGCGAGAACCTCGCGGGCATAGTCGTCGGCGTCCGAGGTGATCGTGGTGACGACCACCTGCTGCGGCGCCAGCCACAGCGGGAAATGTCCGGCGTAGTTCTCGATGAGGATGCCGAGGAAGCGCTCCATCGATCCGCAGATCGCGCGGTGCACCATCACCGGGGTCTTCTTCTCGCCGTTGGCGTCGACATAGAAGGCGCCGAAGCGCTCCGGCAGGTTGAAGTCGACCTGCGTGGTGCCGCACTGCCATTCGCGGCCGATGGCGTCGCGCAGCGTATATTCGAACTTCGGACCGTAGAAGGCGCCCTCGCCTTCCAGAATGCCGGTCTTGATGCGCCCGCCGGACTGCGCCTCGATGGTCTTCAAAACCTCACCCATCACCGCTTCGGCATGGTCCCAGGAGGCATCCGAGCCGACGCGCTTTTCCGGCCGGGTGGAGAGCTTGACGACGATCTCGTCGAAGCCGAAGTCGGCATAGGTCGACAGGATAAGCTCGTTGATCTTCAGGCATTCCTCGGCGAGCTGGTCCTCGGTGCAGAACACATGGGCGTCGTCCTGGGTGAAGCCGCGCACGCGCATCAGCCCGTGCATGGCACCCGACGGCTCGTAGCGGTGCACCGCGCCGAACTCGGCCAGACGCAGCGGCAGGTCGCGGTAGCTCTTCAGCCCGTGCTTGAAGATCTGCACGTGACCCGGGCAGTTCATCGGCTTCAGCGCAAAGAGGCGCGTGTCCTCGGCTTCCGGATCGGCGCATTGCACGGAAAACATGTTCTCCTTGTACCAGCCCCAGTGACCGGAGGTCTCCCACAGCGACGTGTCGAGGATCTGCGGTGCGTTGACCTCGTCATAGTCTTCCGCCAGCCGGCGGCGCATGTAGGACACGAGGCTCTGGAACAGGCTCCAGCCCTTGGCGTGCCAGAAGACGACGCCAGGTCCCTCTTCCTGGAAATGGAACAGGTCCATCTCGCGGCCGAGCTTGCGGTGATCGCGCTTCTCCGCCTCCTCCAGCATGTGGAGATAGGCCTTCAGCTCCGCCTCATTCGCCCAGGCGGTGCCGTAGATGCGGGTCAGCATCTCGTTGTCGCTGTCGCCGCGCCAGTAGGCGCCGGCCACCTTCATCAGCTTGAAGGCGTCGCCGATCTGCTTGGTCGAGGCCATATGCGGCCCACGGCAGAGATCGAGCCAGTCGCCCTGCTTGTAGATCTTGACGTCCTCGCCCTCGGGGATCGCGTCGAGCAGTTCCACCTTGTAGGTCTCGCCCTTCGACAGGAAGTGACGCTTGGCCTCCTCGCGCGACCACACTTCCTTGGTGAAGGCATCGCCGCGCTGGATGATCTCGCGCATCTTCTTCTCGATGACCGGCAGGTCGTCGGGGGTGAACGGCTCGTCGCGCTTGAAGTCGTAATAGAAGCCGTTCTCGATCACCGGACCGATGGTGACCTGCGTTCCCGGCCACAGCTCCTGCACGGCCTCGGCCATCACATGGGCCGCGTCGTGGCGGATCAGCTCGAGCGCGCGCGGGTCGTCGCGCGTGACGATCTCCAGCTTCGCGTCAGAGCGGATCGGCTCCGACAGGTCGGCGAGCGTTCCGTCGATGGCAACCGCGACCGCCTTCTTGGCAAGCGACTTGGAAATGCCGGCGGCGATCTCCGCGCCGGTGACGCCGGGCTCGAACGCGCGAACGGAATTGTCGGGAAAGGTCAGGTCGATCATGTGTCTCTCCGGCTCACTCCTGCAAACGCGGCAGGTAAGCATGGGCTTCAGGGGCTGAGGCGCCCCCGCTTTCTGGGGTGACGGCGTCGGTCGCGCAAGATCGCGCAAGCGCCGGCGCGCCCCTGATATGGGATTTGCGCCTTTGGGGCAACAGTGAGCCGGACGGGAGGGCGCGAGCATGCTCGCTACTGCCCCTTCTGCCGCGCCCCTACCGCGCCTCGATGCGGCGCACGAACCAGCGCACCAGCCGTTCCCACACCGCGTCTTTTTCCGCGGAATCCTCCACCCCGTGGTCGAGGTTGGGATTGTCGTTGACCTCGATCACCACGACGCGGTCGCCGAAGGATTTCAGATCGACGCCATAGAAGCCGTCGCCGATGAGGCGGGCGGCGCGCACCGCCGTCTCCACCACCGCCGGCGGGGTTTCGGCGAGCGACACGGAGCGGAAGCTGCCCTCCTTGGCCTGCTTGCCGTCCTCGTGCTTGACGATCTGCCAGTGCTTCTTCGCCATCAGATACTGCACGGAGAACAAAGGCTCGCCGTCGAGCACGCCGATGCGCCAGTCAAACTCCGTCGGGCAATATTCCTGGGCGATGATGATGTCGCTGTCGTCGAGCAGCAGCTTCAGCTTCTCCGCGATCTCCGCCTCGCCCGAAACGCGGAAGACGCCCCGGCTGAAGGAGCCGTCCGGGATCTTGAGCACCACCGGCGAGCCGAGCCGCTGTTCAAGGCCGGCCGCCTCCTTGACGCTGGAAAGGATCGCGGTGCGCGGCACGGGCACGCCGTGGCTTTCCATCAGTTCGGCCAGATAGACCTTGTTGGTGCAACGGATCATGGAGACCGGATCGTCGATCACCGGCATGCGCTCCTGCGTCGCGCGGCGGGCGAAACGGTAGGTGTGATTGTCGATATTCGTCGTCTCGCGGATGAAGAGCGCGTCATGTTGCGCCAGCCGGTCGAGGTCGCCCTTGCCGATGGGCACGAGTTCCACCCCCTGGCGCGCGGCGACCTTGGCCATGTGGCGCAGCGACGCCTGGCTGGAGGGCGGCAGCTCCTCCTTCGGGTCCGACAGCACGGCGAGCGAATATTTCATCGGCACGCGCTGCTTCGGCGCGCGCCAGGCGCGATGGGTGTAGCGCTCCAGGCTCTCCATCATGAAGGCGCGGCGGTCCGCGCTGAGGTCGGAGATCGACACCGTGCGGATGCGAGCAATCGCCGACCAGTCGCCGGTGGTGCGCGTCACCTCGAGGATCGGCGCGCGGTACCAGTCGAACAGCAGACGCGCGAAGGATTCCAGCGCGGCGACGCTGCTGTAGCCGAGGCACACGAGGATGCGCTCGCCGACGGCGTCCTTGTCCGCCTTGGCAAGACAGCGGTTGAGGCTGTCTTCGAGCTCCGGGAGCGCATGGCGATACAGCCCCTTGCGGGACAATTCGATCATCGTCTCGACGTTGGGCAGCACGCGGTGCTGGCGCGCCTCGGCCAGCAGCGAGGCGTAATAGCCCGCGCCCTGATAGGCGTAGGAGCGCGACAGGTTGATGATATTGGGATGCGTGCCGGTGAAGAGCTTCGGCCGCATCAGGTAGTCGCGCACGCTCATCACCTTGTGCGGCGTGTCGGCGTTGGAGACATCCTTGGGATTGTCGACGAGTACGACCCATGTGGCCATGACCTACAGTGCCTTCTTGAGGAGGATCTGAGCGCGGACCGGCGGCTTGCCCCAGCGTGCCATGCGATCGAATTCCGCGAAAGGGATCGGCAGGTTGGCAGCATCCTGCGGCGTTTCATAACCCTCGTAGCCGAGCCAGGGGTCGTGAATGAACAAATGGCGCGGATCCTGCCCCTGCACCAGCACCCAATGCGGGCCGCGCCGCCCCAGCATCCGGTACTCGGAGATCAGCACGATGGCCAGCGCCCCGCCGCGCACCGCTTCGGCGAGGTCCGGGGCGGAGAGCGGCTCGCCGGTGCTGTCGATGCCGAGCCGGGCGGCTTCGCCCCGGTAGTCGTCCTGGACGATCTCCATCACCCGGCGCTTGTCCGGATCGCGCACCGACGACAGGAACAGATGCCCACCCGGCGCCAGGCGCACCTCGGCCTCGACACCGCGATGGGCGGCGGCGACCGCCATGCCGAAGGGGCCGCAGCCGCCATGTCCGGAGGCCAGATAGATCGTCGTCGTTTCCCGCCACAGGCGCAGCTCCAGCCGCTCGTCGAGCGTCTCGACCGCACCGAGGTGCTTCAGCGCCATCATCAGGCAGGCGGGGCCGCAGGTGAAATCGGTCGTCTGCGAGAAATAGGGCACGGCGGAAGGCGGCGCCGCCTCGTCGTGCAGCAGCTTTTCCATGCGGATCGCGGCCGTGCCGTCCTCATAGTAATCCGCGACCCGCCCGTGGCGCCGATAGCCGGCCCGCTCGTAGAGCGCACGGGCCGGCGCATTGTCCTCGCGCACCTCCAGCCGCAGCAGGATGCGCTCGCGCTCGAAGGCGTCCGCCTCGGCGGCGGCGAGCAACCGGCGCGACAGGCCGGAGCCGCGCGCTGCCGGATCGACGGCAAACGAATAGAGCCGCGCCAGCGCCGTCCCGGAGCGAAACAGCAGCAACGCATATCCAAGCATCTGCCCGTTTGCCTCGGCGACGAGACAGGAGGCGCCGGCGCTTTCCAGAAAGCGGCGAAAGCTGCGCCGCGAAATGCGGTCGCCGGAAAAGCACGCGTTTTCAAGGCGCAACAGGTCGGGAAGGTCGGACATCTGGGCCAGGCGTATTTCAACGTCCGGTAAACTGCTGGACAACATCGCGCTACGCCCGAAAACGGAAGAAAGTCATTGCCGCATTACTCCCTGAAATGCGTCGCGTCTCGCGCGCGATCCGCATGCCGGGCCGAGAAAATGCATGGCTTCAGTCGAGCCGTGTCGACGGGTCGATATGATCGGATTTCCAGCGCCCGAACCGCCAGGGGCGGAAGCGGTGGCGACTGTGATCGCAGGTCTCGGGCACGGGGTCGAAACCGCTGCCCCCGCCCGGCCGGCAGCGCTGCAACCGGGCAAGCCCGATCCAGACGCCGGCCCACAGGCCATGGCGGCGAATGGCGTCGGAGGTATATTCCGAGCAGCTCGGCGCATAGCGGCAGGAGCGTCCGATGAAGGCCGAGAGCGTGAGCTGGTAGACGCGGATCAACCCGAGCGCAATGCGCGCGCCGAAACCGGTCCGGCCGGCGCTCCTGGGCCCGGCGCTCCTGGGCGATGTCGAAGGACACATGACGTCGGCCTTTCAAAGCCCGTCAGACGCCGCGACGCGGCGCGGCTCCCGTTTCAGGCAGCATCCGAGCCGCGGGCCGCGTCGATCTTGTCCAGCGCGTCGACCACAGCGTCGAAGGTCAGCATCGTGGAGGCGTGGCGGGCCTTGTAGGCGCGAACCGGCTCCAGGAAGGCGCATTCGGCAAAGCGGCCCTCCGGCGGCGGGCCGCCCTCCTTGAGCATCGCCCACATGCGCTGGCGCACATCCCTGAGCTCGGCGGCACGCGCGCCGACGATGTTGCGCGCCATGATCGCGGAGGATGCTTGGCCCAGCGCGCATGCTTTGACCTCATGCGCAAAATCGGTCACAACACCATCATGCACTTTTAAGTCGACATTGACCGTCGAACCGCACAACTTAGAGTGAGCCTTTGCAGATGCATCAGGCGCTTGAAGATGACCGATACGGGGGATATTGCCGGCCAGTTCCAGGATTTTCGCGTTGTAGACGTCGTCAAGCATGCGTGCCTCATCAAGAAAGCGTGACACCGGCGTTCCAGCTTCACAGCCCGTTCTCCCCCTTATATAGGGAGCAGCGCGCGAAAGAAACGGGACCTGTCCTTCGTCAGGCTGCCCTGCGATCACGGAGCCGGGCGCGGTGCCGCAATTCAACCAGATTGCCGTGCGATCTCGCCGCGAAAGGATTGTCGCACCTGATGATTCATGTGGTCCGAAGCGACGGGGTCAGCGTATCGCATGCGTAAGAGAGTACAAACGGGGGAGCCCGCAATGGATGCCATTCTAAACCCGGTCGCGCAGCGCGACGACAGCACCGAGACCCCGCTGGCGCGACCCACGCGCGAGGAAGCGGAAGCTGCCGTGCGCACGCTGCTCGCCTGGGCGGGCGACGATCCGACTCGCGAAGGCGTGCTCGACACGCCCAAGCGTGTTGCCAAGGCGTATCAGGAGATCTTCTCCGGCTACGACCAGGATCCGGCCGAACACCTGAAGCGCACCTTCGAGGACGTCGGCGGCTATGACGACATTGTGCTTGTGCGCGGGATTCCGTTCTTTTCCCATTGCGAGCACCACATGCTGCCCTTCGTCGGCGAGGCGCATGTCGCCTATTATCCGACCGAGGGCGTGGTCGGCCTGTCGAAGATCGCCCGTGTGGTCGACATCTTCGCCAAGCGCCTGCAGACGCAGGAAAACCTGACGGCGCAGATCACCGAGGCGATGGACACCCATCTTGCCCCGCGCGGCATCGCCGTTATGCTGGAAGCCGAGCACCAGTGCATGACCATGCGCGGCGTCCAGAAGCGCGGCGTCTCGACGATCACGACCCAGTTCACCGGCGTCTTCCGCGACGATCCGAGCGAACAGGTCCGCTTCATGACCCTGGTGCGCGACACAAGGCGCGGCTGATCCCGGCACGGGCGGCACAGGCGCGCGCAACGAACGGACGGACATGAGCGACACGATTTTCGCTGCGCGCGGCGACAAGACCGACATCGAGACAGGCACGGGCTTCCAGCCGAAGTTCGACGCGGACGGGCTGATCGCCTGCGTCGTGACGGACGCGGACGACGGGTCCGTGCTCATGGTCGGCTACATGAACGCCGAGGCGCTCGCCCGCACGCTCAAGACGGGCGAGGCCTGGTACTGGAGCCGCTCGCGCCAGAGTTTCTGGAAAAAGGGCGAGACCTCGGGCCAGGTGCAGCAGGTGGTGGAGGTTCTCACCGACTGCGACCAGGACGCGCTGGTGCTCAGGGTCCGCGTCGCCGGCAATGGCGCCACCTGCCATGTCGGCTACAAGTCCTGCTTCTACCGTCGCGTGGAGCTGGGTCCGGACGGCTCGCCGCGCCTGGAGCCAACCGGCGACGCCCGGGTCTATGACCCGGACGTCGTCTACGGCAAGAGCTGAGCGGCGACACACACCGCAGCGGCACACTTCCCCGAGCCCCCCAGACACCAAACGGCACCCGCCCGCGTGTTCCGTGAGAACTACGATAAATCCAAGAGCTCGAAAACGTCGTCATCCCGGCCGAATGCAATGAGAGCCGGGATCGGAGAGCCACGGCCTCGCGGTGGGCAACTCATCGAATAGGATGGTTTTCGGCTCTCCGATACCGGGTCGCGCTTGCGCTTGCCCGGCATGACGCGGGAGAGCATTGGCATCCTTTGGCATCGGGTTGACGGCACGCGCCTGCGCGTGCCGTTTGTTTTCGCCCCTCCTGGCCCGTCGAGCCGGGCAAACCCCGTCAGGTCATGGCGATGTCAGGTCATGGCGATGTAGTTGCGCATGTCCTCCGCCTCGCGCTCGATCTGCGCCATGCGGTGCTTCACCGCGTCGCCGATCGAGATCAGGCCGGCGAGCTTTCCGTCCTGCACCACCGGCACGTGGCGGAAGCGGCCGCCGGTCATCCGCGCCATGACCGAGTTCACGGTCTCCTGCGGCTCGCAGGTCACCACAGCGGCTGTCATGAAGTCGGAGACCGGGCGGTCGAGCGCGTCGACCCCGTCCTGCGAGATCGCCCGCACCACGTCCCGCTCGGAGATGATGCCCTCGATCTTGCCGCCCTCGGCGGTGATCACGATGGCGCCGATCCGGCGCGTGCCCAGGATCGAGCAGATCTCGCGCAAGCTGGTGCCGGCGCGCTCCGTCACCACGTCCCGGCCCTTCTGATTCAAAATCGATGCGACTGTCATGCGCGCCTCCTCCCGTGAAGCCAAAATTGGTCCCTCACGCGCGCCCCGAGGGGCGCGCCTGTGTCATCATGACAAATCCTGTCGGGGGTGCAATCCGCAATTGCCGGGGTCGGGTACGGTCACCCGCGCCGGCGCGGCACCGGATCGAACAGCGAAAACAACGCGAAACCGGCAACGAAGCCGCCGATATGAGCCTCCCAGGCAACGCTTCCGCTCGAGCCGCCGAAGGGCGTGGAGATCAGCCCGAACACCAGGTTGATCCCGAACCAGACCGTGAGAAACATCGCGACCCGCGGATTCGCGAGCGAGTCGACAACCCCCTTGGCCGGGACCAGATAGGCCGCATTGTCCGAGCGGCGGAAGGTGCCGAGCGGACCGCCATCCTGAAACACGAAACGGGTGGCCGCCGCCATCTGTCCCGAAATCGCGGCCGATGCGCCGATCATCGGGACCGCCTCGCCGAAATGCAGGTAAAGATGCAGGGCCGCGCCGGAGATCGCGCAAAGCGCGGAGAGCAGCAGGAAGCGCAGGGTGCCGAGCCGGCGCGCGACCGCGCTGCCGAACACCGCCATCCACAGCACATTGACGAAGAGATGCGCCCATCCGCCATGCAGGAACGCATAGGTCAGGAAGGTCCACACATCGGCTCCCGCCCCGCCCGGCAATGCCACGCCCGGCAGGAAGTCGGCGGAATAGCGCGCGGGCAGGAACCCGAAGGCGATGATCAGCTCGAACGCCGCGTCGCGCGACAGGAACAGCGCGCTCACGACATGGATTGCGATCAGGATGCCGGCCAGCCAGGTGATCACCGGCGGCAGGTTGAAGATCGGCTGGGAGGGCGGCGGCAGCTCCGGCGAAGAGCCCCGGATGTCGGGTACGGTCATTGCGGTTCCCTTGTGGCGCGATCCCGGTTGGCGCGATTCCGGCTGGCACAGTGCGGCTCACCGGCGCGGGCGCGCGGTCAACACCGCAACTTGGACCAAAAGACAAACAGATCAAGTCGCCTCGGCTCCGGACAAAAAGAAACCGCCGGCATGCCGGCGGCACGCATGGCGGTTCCAAGGGTCGATGCGCCACACTGTCGGATGGGGCGCTTGTGCTCGTCACGTCAGCAAAACCAACGAGACGATGGTGACGTGCCTGCCCGTCGCCGACAATCGAAAGGTTTGGTTAACCTTAACCGGAGGTAAACGCGAAAGATCGAATGCGTGGCACAGGGCGTGCTTCGTTTCACCGCGAGCGGCCGATTGCCCCGTCCAGCGTTCCAATCCGGGACACGGACGCCGGCGATACGGCCCAACCGGAACCGGAACGAGGGGCCCCAGGATCATGAAACACCCGGTGACACAGCGCCTGTACGAATATTGGGATGCCCTGCGCGACGGCCGCCCGGCCCCCGACCGCAGCGAGATCGAACCGGGAAGCATCCGCAGCATCCTCGGCGACACCTTCATTCTCGAGCTGATCGACGCCCAGACCTACCGCTACCGGCTCGCGGGCACGCGCCTGTGCTCCCTGCACTGCCGGGAGCTGAAGAACCGCAATATCCTGCGCGGCTGGTCGGAGGAAGACCATGAGGCGCTGGCGACCCTGCTCGCCGCCGTCACCGAGGATGCGGCCGCGGCCGTGGTCGGCCTGAGCGGCTTCACCGAGCGCGGCCAGAGCGTCGACATGGAAATGATCCTGCTGCCGCTGCATATTCCCGGCGAGGGATGCAACCGCGTGCTTGGCGCCTGTGTCGCTTTGGAACAGCCCTATTGGGCCGGCATGCACCCGATCCTGTCCCAGACCGTCAAGAGCGTCCGGCTGATCTGGCCCGACGAGCGTCCGGCCTTCCTGTCCTCCAGCATGGTCCGCCGCACGAGCACCGTGCCAAACATCCGGCATGAGGCGGGATTCGTTCCGGCATCCATCGCCGGCAACGGCCGCCAGGTCCAGCATCTGATGGTCATCGACGGCGGCAAGTCCTGAGGCTCGGGTCTTCGCCGCCGGCAATTACCGTCTATTAACCGTCCTTGCCTATTTTCAGGATGCAGCGCAAGTTCGGCACGTCCTGCCGTTGCGCTTCAGGGAAGGTCGATGACGGATGGCGCACGCCACGGCACTTACATATCAGACGTCGGAAGCCGCGAAGCGGCTCGACCGGCGCCGGCATAGCCGTGTTCCCGTCAACATCCTCGGGCGCTTCATGCTTGAGGACCGGCGCGAGTATCCCTGCCAGGTCGTCGACATGTCGCCCGGTGGCGCCGCATTGGTCGCCCCTGTCAGCGCCCGCGTCGGCGAACGCGTCGTCGCCTATCTCGATCACATCGGACGCATCGAGGGGGGAAGTCGTGCGCGAGATCGAGGGCGGCTTTGCCATCCGCCTCAATGCCACGGCCCGCAAGCGCGACAAGCTGGCGAATGTTCTCACCTGGCTGGCGAACCGCGACATCCTCAACCTGCCGGAAGACCGCAGACACGAGCGCTTCACCCCGAAGAACCCGGTCACCAAGATCGTTCTGCCGGACGGGCGTTCCTACAAGTGCCGCATCGTCGACGTGTCGCTGTCCGGCGCATCCCTGAAGACCGATGTGCGCCCCGAACTCGGGATCGCCATCGACATCGGCAAGATGCGGGCGCGGATCGTGCGCCACACCGAGGACGGCATTGCGGTCGAATTCGCAAACATCCAGAACCGCGATCTCCTCGAGCGGCATATTTCCTGACCGCCAGCCGGATCGCACCGACGCTCTCGCTTTTTTTTCAAAAAAATCTCGACCCAGACGCATGTCCGGCACGGGCCGCAACTGCGGGTGACAGCCCCTGTCGCGCCCCGGATCGCCCGGTCTCGCGCGGATAGCGCCAGGCCCGGCCGGAGACGGCCGCCGGTCGTAGAAACCCTGCCGTCGTGCGCGTCTGCCGGCACCACGCCAGGCCGCAGGACGACGACCGCTCAGGATAAAACTCTCTTTAAATCAACAGGTTGATCTTGCATCGGCAGCGCGCTGGACGGCATGCGCCCGGCGCGCTCTGCACCGGAACCCAGATCAGGGCCGGCTGCCGCGCCGGCGCCCTTGCGCGCGTCGGGCAAGGAAACCGCTAAAATTTGAATCAAAATAGAATTTAATTCGATTATTATTATCCTAGAATTCAAATAGACTTTGATTTTAATGTAACTTTGCTTTTTATTTTGAAATAAAAGCGCGATCCGCATGATCTATCCAACCTTGGGGAAGGGATAGACATGAAAATCGCAAGCAAAGCAATCGCAGTAACCTTCGCATGCATCGTCGCCGCCACCGCCACAACGGCACAAGCGGACACACCCACCGGACGCTTCATGGAAGTTGGAGGCGCCACCCGCGCTCCCGCCGGCCATGTCGGGTTCTGCAGCGAAAATCCGTCCGAATGCCGGTCGCAGAACCGGAATGCCGTGGTGGTGAAACTCGACCGGGAGCGGTGGAACGAGCTGCTCGCGGTCAACGCGGAGGTGAACCGCCAGATCCGCCCCGTCACGGATGTCGAGCTCTTCGGCGTCGAGGAATACTGGACGTTTCCAAGCTCCGGGGCCGGCGACTGCGAGGAATACGTGCTTGAAAAGCAGCGCGTGCTGCAAAAGCGCGGATGGCCGAAGAGCGCCCTGCTCATCACGGTCGTAAAGGACACCAACAATTCCGGTCACGCCGTCCTGACCGTGCGCACCGATCAAGGCGACATCATTCTCGACAACCAGATCGAGGCGGTGCTGCCCTGGTACTCGACGCCCTACCGGTTCGTGAAGCGGCAATCCGCTCGCAATCCGGCGAAATGGGCGGCAATCAGCGACCATCGGGTCAGCACGGTTGCCAGCCTCTCCAACTGACGCACCAGACGCCCACCTTTTGGCAATCCGGCTTATCCCCCCTCCCCACACCCAGGTCGGGTTGTCGGGCCGGTCCTTCGGGACCGGCCCATTTTTTCGTCCGGTCTTCAGTCGGCCGGCCTTCAGTCGGGAAGCCGGGTCAGGCCGGCGAGAAACCTCTGCCAGTTGCGCACGTAACCTTGCGCCGGACGCCGTGATGCCTTGCGCCGCCGCCGCGTCCAGGTCGCGCACCACCCGTCCGGGCATGCCGACCACCAGCGAATTGTCTGGGATTTCCTTGCCTTCCGCGATCAGCGCATTGGCGCCGATAATGCAATTGCGCCCGACGCGCGCGCCGTTCAAGACGGTCGCGCCCATGCCGACGAGACTGTTGTCCCCGATCGTGCAGCCATGGAGAATGGCCTTGTGGCCGATGGTGCAATCTCGGCCGATCTCCAGCGGAAAGCCCATGTCGGTGTGCAACACGCATCCGTCCTGCACATTGGTGCGCTCGCCAAGCGTGATCGTCTCGTTGTCGCCGCGCAGGACCGCGCCGAACCAGACGCTGGCATGGCGCTTCAGCACCACGGCGCCGATTACGGACGCGTCGGGGGCAATCCAGAAGTCGCCGGCATCCGGCAATTCCGGCGTCCGGTCGTCAAGCCGATAAATGGCCATCGCAATCTCCTGATCGGGAAACGGGACCTTGCGGGCCGGCCCGCGCCGGCCAGCGCAACTAGAGCAAGATCATAAACGCGATCTGCAGCACGAAAACGCCCGAGCAGATCGACCACATGCCGGCGATGGTGGAGGAGGCCACGAGCCAGCCGATCGGGCGCTGCTCGATCTTCCGACCGCGAATCGCATTGCGCATGATGATGAACGGACCCGCGAAGACGCACAAAAGGCAGGAGAACACGCCCTTCAGCCAGGTCTCCACCGAAATCGCGAACTTCAACGGCTCACCGGTCAAAAGCTGATAGAAACTGCCGAGAATCCCGGCCACCACGAAACCGGCACTTCCGATGTATGCCGCCAGCGCCAAGTCAGTCATTCGCCTGTTAACCTCCCGTTAACCAAATCTCACCGAACCTTAATCAGAAACTCTGCTCTCCTTCCAGCAATTCGCGTGCCGTTTCGATTGACGCATTAACACACCGGTAACCATAAAATGGCGAACCCTTGGCCCCATGATCCGCGTCAGGACGGGACACACGTCCCCCGACGGGACACTGCGGCCCCGATCGCGGCCGGGACGACACCGGCCGCCGGAGTTCGCGCATGATGCCGATGACCTTGCCGAACGGAACGGGGATGCGGGCGCGGCATTTCACGCCGATGGTGGTGGCGCTTGCCCTCGTCGGCACGGCGCTCGTCGCGCATACGGTCGGAAAGTGGATGACCTATACGAACCAGCCGAGCAGTTGGACGCAGAGCCCGGAGCGCGTGCCGGTCAGGGTCGGCACCGTCGCCCAGAGCATTCCTGCCAACATGATGCGGCACTCCGACGAGCGCGCCGGCGACAGCGACGTTGAAACGCTGCATCTGGCGGTGCTGTGGCCGTCGCTTGAGGGATATACGCAAGCAAATGCGCGGTCCTTCGCCGATCCCGGCGACCGCTCGCCCGTGGTGTCGCTGGCGCTGCGCGCCGATGCCGGCGGGCTGGATACCAACGAGCGCTTTGAACGGGTGTGGATGTCCCTCTCCGCCGGGGAGGCTTTTCCGGGGCCGGCGGGACTGGCCCTGTTGCCGCTTGCCGGCGACGGGCTGGCGGGCACGGATTTCGTGGCCCACGCACGCGATGGCGGAAAATTGTTCGCCGCGCGCTGCTTCACGCCGCGCGACCAGGCGCTGGCGGCAAACTGCGAACGCACGGTCCGGACCGCAACCGGTCTGATGGCGACCTATCGCTTTCGCCAGGTGCATCTCGCGGACTGGCGCGCCATGGACGGCGCAATCGCGACGCTGGTCGCCTCCTTCGCCCCCTAGCTCGATCCGGCAGCCCGAGAGACGACGATGCCGGACGGACGCCGGATGCGGGGCGTCGGCGTCATCGACGCCTCACCCGCTCCGGCGCTCCGTCGGCAGACGCGTCAGCTTTCCTCGATATCGAACTCGAGGATGGACATCTGGAAGCTCCAGCTCAGATCGTCGTCGTCATCGTCGCGGTAAAGAACGCCGATGAACTCGTCGCCGATATAGACTTCCGCGGAATCGTCCTTGTTGGGCCGCGCCCGGACGGCAAGCTTCGGAAGTTCGAATTTCTTCTTCAGGTAGGCCTCGAGCTTGCGGATTTCGTCAGGCTTCACGGAGGCTCCTTTGGACTGACCGCCGCGTCACGCGGCGGTCCGGGATGTGTCATCGGGTCGCGATGCACCCTGCGCCGGCAATCGTCAAGACCCTGACACGCCGGCACATCACGCAGTTCGACCCGTTTCGAAGCGCGCAAGCCTACACATTCGCGGCCGCGAACCAAGAGCTAACCCGGCCTTTCCCCAAACGCTCCCCGAATTCGGCGAGCGAAAACGGTGCGCAGGGGTCTCCACATAGGGTCTGCGCGCGGGCGCGATGCGTTCAGCCGTCGGAGGTCCCGCCCGCCTCGGGCACGATGAGCTGGTCCATCGTGCGCGACGGCTCGCTGCAGCCGGCCTTGCCGACGACGCGCGCCGGAACGCCGGCGACCGTCGAGTTGGCCGGCACGTCGGTAAGAACGACGGAGCCGGACGCCACCTTCGAGCAATGGCCGATCTCGATGTTGCCGAGCACCTTGGCGCCGGCGCCGATCAGGACGCCGTGACGGATCTTGGGATGGCGGTCGCCCTCCTCCTTGCCGGTGCCGCCCAAGGTCACGTTCTGCAGGATCGAGACATTGTCCTCGATTTGTGCCGTCGCCCCGATGACGATGCCGGTGGCATGGTCCATGAACACGCCATTGCCGACCGGCACGGCCGGGTGGATGTCGACCTGGAAGATCTCGGAATTGCGGCTTTGCAGATAGAGCGCGAAATCCTTGCGCCCGCGCCGCCACAGCCAGTTCGCCAGCCGGTGCGTCTGCAGCGCGTGAAAAGCCCTTGAAGTAGAGCAGCGGCTCCAGGAACCGGGTGCAGGCCGGGTCGCGGTCGTAGACCGCAACGAGATCGACGCGGAACGTATCGCCAAGCGCGGGGCTGTCGGCAGCGCCTCCAGATAGGTCTGGCGGATCAGCGACGGTGACACGACGACATGGCCGAGCCGGTCGGCCAGTCGGTGCACCACGGCCTCCTCGAGACGATCGTGGTTGAGCACCGTCTCATAGGCGAAGGAGGCGAGCGCCGGCTCGCAGCGCACCATCGCCTCAGCCTCCTCGCGCAACCTCTCCCACACGGGATCGTGACGCGGCAGGCCCGCCGCTTCGGAAATTTGCTGGGATTGCGGCATCTCTGCCTCCTGTACTGTCGCGGCTTCGCCTCCGGTTCCGGCCGGCGAGCGCGCACCCAAGCAGTCTTCAGTTGCAGAAATCATATAGCCATTGACCGCAGAATGACCATAGCCAAGCAATCGCCTCGGGATTTCTGGCAAGGTCGATGCAGGCACGTCCTTGCGGACCATTGGACAATCGGCCAAGGCCCTGCCAAAACCGGGCGACCACGGCGGGAGATGGGGACCGGCATGACAGATGACAGCACGACGCGGAGGAGCGACCACGACACGCCCGACAGCCCCCGCATCGAGACCCGCGTCGAGGGAGCGACCGGCTGGCTCATCGTGCACAATCCCGCCCGGCGCAACGCCGTCACGCTGGAGATGTGGCGCACCCTTCCCGGCGCGCTTGCAGCCCTTGCCGCGACGCCCGGACTGCGCTGCGTGATCCTGCGCGGCGCCGGGGATGCGACCTTCGTCGCCGGGGCGGATATTTCCGAGTTCGCCACCCTTCGCAAGGACGCCCGCTCCGCGCAGGCCTATGAGGCGACCAACGTCGCCGCCTTCGACGCCTTACGCGATTGCCCCTTGCCGACGATCGCCATGGTGCGCGGCTTTTGCCTCGGCGGCGGGCTGGGCCTGGCTGCTGCTGCGACCTGCGCATCGCCGACGAGACGGCGCACTTCGGCATCCCCGCCGCCCCGCCTCGGCATTGCCTATCCGCCGTCGGCCATCGCCGACATCGTCCGCCTCGTCGGACCCTCCCGCGCCAAGCTGATGTTCTTCACAGCCCAGCGGCTCGACGCCGCACAGGCCCGCGACGCTGGACTGGTGGACACGCTCGTTGCCCCCGGCGACCTCGAGGCAGCCACGCGCGACCTCGCCGCGACGATCGCCCTCAGCGCCCCGCTCACACTCGCCGCCGCAAAGGCCGGGATCGACGCCGTGGCAGGCGCTATGTCCCCGCAGGACCGCGAGGCCTGCGAGCGGCTTGCCGATGCCTGTTTCGACAGCGCCGACTTTGCCGAAGGACGCAGCGCCTTCCTGGGAAAAGAGAACGCCCCGCTTCACCGGGCGATGAACGCGCGGCGCGGAGGTCACTTTGTTAACCGATTCCGCGCAGCCTCAGGATCAAGCCGAGGCCGGACAGGCCAGATCCGGGAGACCCGCCTTGACGCAGCCGCGCAGGACTGATTCCCTGCCGGCCTGATCGGGATTGATTCTGTCTTTGAGCCGCTTCATGCACCAGATGAAGCCGCCGCTCCCGGACACACATTAAATTGACGCCACTTGCTGTGTGCAAAAACAAGAAGATCCAGCATCTTCCTGAAGCGATGAGTCATGCCGTTAAAGCTGCGATTTAACACTCGGTTTAACCATGTAAATCGCTGATTTCCTGTAACAAATTACCGCTCAGGCAGAATCCGCCCCGCAACGGCGAACCCGCGCCGCCGGGAGTTGTCCACAGCCCGAAGACGCAGGGGATTGCGGGGAAAAGCGCCGCGAAACACCGGCGTATCAGGCGGCCTTCAGGCGGGTCGAGGAAGGACACCACGGCGCCGGCGAAGGCGGTCGTTGCGGTCGCCGGCGACCATATGGCCGGCCCCCTTGACGTCGGCATATTGCGCATGCGGCACCAGCGTCATGAACTCCTCGACATGCGCGTCGTGACGAGTTCCGACCGCGCGCCGCGCACCAGCAGCACCGGGATGGTGAGCGCGCGTGCCGCCGCCATCAGGTCCGCCTCGATGTGATGCGGCTCGTCCGCGTCGCCATCGTGGCCTCTGCTCGATGAAACGCGGATCCCAGTGCCAGCGGTAGCGTCCGTCGGAATGCCGGCGCAGGTTCTTGGACAGCCCGTCGAGCGACTTCGGCCGGGAGCGATGCGGCAGGTAGCTGGCGATGGCATCGGCGGCCTCCTCGACGGAGCCGAAGCCGTCGTGCATGCGTTCCGACATGAAGGAGATGATCTTGTTGACGCCGGACGGGTCCATCCGCGGTGTGATGTCGACAAGCACCAGCGCCGACAAGGTGCCGGGCTTCAAAGCACCCTCCGCCAGCAGGGAGGCAATCCCGCCAAGCGAGGCGCCGATGGCGATCGGACGGCGGCCGGCCTCTTCGGCGAACCGGTCGGCCACCGCAACCACGTCGCGTCCGAAGTCCTCGAAGCGGTAGGACCCCGCCCTTCACCCAGTCGCTGTCGCCATGGCCGCGCTGGTCCACGCTCCAGGCCTGCAGGCCGACCTTGGCGAGCCGGGCCCCGGTCGCGTCCCAGGCGTGACGGGTCTGCCCTCCGCCGTGAAACAGAAGCGCCGGCCGGCCGGTCTTCCCAAACACATCGGCGATGAGCCGGTTGCCGTCCGCGCCTTGCAAGTCGATCTGCGTGTCGCTCATGACCGGCCCTCGCGCCGCAACCGATTCCAGGAAGGCGAGAGCGCCGGCCTTGTAGACCTTGTCGCCGACCGCGACCATGTGATCGCGGTTCGGGATGTCGAGCACCTCGGCGCGCGGCATCAGCGCGGCAAGCTCCGACGCCGAGCCGGCGATCTCGTCACGGGTCCCGACGGCGACGAGCACCGGCTGGGTGATCCGGGCGACTTCTTCCTTCGAGATCTTCTGGCGCGAGGAGCGCATGCAGGCGGCCAGCGCCAGGCGGTCGGGACTTGGTCTGGTCGGCAAACGCCCGGAACGCACGGCCCGTGCGATCCGTGACGTCGGAGAGCTTCTCCGCCTCAAGTGCTGCGGCGATCGGCTCGGGGTTGCCGACCCCGGTGATCATGCCGGAGCCGAGCCCGCCGAAAATGGCGCTGCGCACCCGTTCGGGATGATTGAGCGTCAGGAAGGGCCGAGATGCGCGCACCCATGGAGTAGCCCATGACGTCCACCCGGGGCAGGTCGAGGTGATCGAGAAGCCGCCTTGCGTCCTCCGCCATCGTCGGCGCGCCATAATCATCCGGATTGTGGCTTCCCTGGCTTTCGCCATGGCCGCGGTTGTCGATGGCGATCACCCGGCGTCCGGCCTTGACCAGCATCTCGACCCAGCCGGGATAGACCCAGTTCACCTGTTTGTTCGAGGCAAAGCCGTGGATCAGTAGGATGGGCTCTCCGCGGCCCTCGTCCAGATAGGCGAGCCGAAGACCGGCGGACTCGAAATGCGGCATGATGGTTTGACCTTAACGTAAACGTAAAAACAGGAGCCGCTAAGATAGTGCCAGCGGATGGGGATGAAAACCCCGCCGATGCGGGCACCGCCGGCGGGTGGAGGCGTCCGGCCGCCGGGTGCTGGCTCCGGGCTGTGCGGCGGGTGCATTTCCGGCCCGCGCCCCCTGTTCAAGCGCCCTCTTCCTGCGTATGGTCCGCGCACCTGGCAACCACGACAAACGACGGATGGTCACGATGGCGGATGGTGTCGTCCCCCACTTTCAAAACGACACCGGTCTCGAACGCATAGAGATCGGCGCGAAGGAATTTCAGTGCATTGGCGCCAAGCCGCCTTTCGATCACCCGCATGTCTATCTGGACATGGGCAGCGACAGCGAGATCGTGTGTCCCTATTGCTCGACGCTCTATGTCCACAACCCGGCGCTTGGCCCCTCCGAGGCCGACCCTGCCGACTGCGTCTGGACCCCCGCCGCCGCATCGGCCTGACCCGGCGCCTGTCGCGGGGCGCCCCTTTGCCGCATCCCGGCGGAGCGACACGCGACCGGCTTTGACGACAAGGCGCATATGGCCTCCTCCATGCAGGACACCCTTTTCATCGCCGGCGCAGGGATCGGCGGACTGACGGCGGCGATTTGCCCTGTCGCGCCGCGCCCGCCCGGTCACCGTTCTGGAGGCCGCGCCCGCGCTGGACCCGATCGGCTCGGGCCTGCAACTGTCGCCGAACGCCCTCCACGTGCTGCGCGGTCTCGGACTGGAAGAGGCGGTGCGCCGGCACGCGGTCGCGCCCGAGGCGATCCGAGTGATGTCGGCGCGCACCGGCAGGCCGATTGCCGAAATCCCCCTCGGACAGACCGCCGAAGCCCGCTACGGCGCGCCCTATCTCGTCATTCATCGCGGCGACCTTCAGCAAGTCCTCTTGAACGCGGCGAAAGCCTCCGCCGGGATCGATCTGCGGCTCGGCACCCGCGTGCGCCATGCCCGCCAGAACGCCGATGCGGTGCAGGTCGAGATCGAGACCGAAAAGGGCAACGACCACCTGAGCGGCGGGGCGCTCGTCGGCGCCGACGGCGTGTGGTCGAACGTCCGCCGCCGCGTCATGAACCTGCGCCAGGCCGTCTTCAGCGGCCGCACGGCCTACCGCGCCGTAGTGCCCGTCGACCGGGTGCCGGCACGATGGCGCGAGACCAGCGGCCTGTGGCTCGGCCACCGTGCCCATGTGGTGCATTATCCGGTGTCCGGGGGACGTCAGTTCAAACATCGTCGCGCTCGTTGCCGAGGACTGGCAGGCGGAAAGCTGGTCCACGCCGGCCGACACGAGCGCCCTGCTCGCCCGCTTCGGCTCCTGGCCGAGCGAATGCCGGGACCTGCTCTCCCTGCCCGACGGCTATCTCAAGTGGGCGCTGTGCGGGATGGATCCGGGCACCAGCTGGGTCAACGGCCGCTTCGCGCTTCTGGGCGACGCTGCTCACGCCATGCTGCCCTTCGCCGCGCAAGGGGCCGGCATGTCGATTGAGGATGCCGACGCGCTCGCCCGCGCCATCGACACCACCGACCATCTTCCCGATGCGCTTGCCCGCTATCAGGCCGAACGGCAGGACCGGGCCGAGAGCGTGTTGCGTCTGGCGAGAGCCAATGACCGGGTCTATCACATGTCCGGCCCGATGGCGCTCGCGCGCGACACCGTCATGAAGGGGCTTGGCGGGGAACGGCTTCTCGCGCGCCTCGATTGGCTGTATGGATGGCGCCCGCCCGAAGCCCGGTGAGGCCGGGCAAGGCGATCCAGCGCGCAACCGGAGAGACGACGGAATGACAACGCAAGCGACCGGCGACATCGTGACTGCCGGCTTCGTGGTTATCGGCGACGAGATCCTCTCCGGCCGGACCAAGGACAAGAACATCGGCTATCTGGCCGAGTTCCTGACCGCCATCGGCGTCGACCTGTCGGAGGTCCGCATCGTGCCCGACGTGGAAGAGCGGATCGTCGAGGCGGTCAACGCGCTGCGCGCGCGCTATACCTACGTCTTCACCTCCGGCGGCATCGGCCCGACCCATGACGACATTACTGCCGATGCCATCGGCAAGGCCTTCGGCGTTCCCGTCGACCACGACCCGCGCGCCGTGGAAATCCTAACCGCCTTCTATCCGAAGGGTCAGTTGACCGACGCGCGGCTGCGCATGGCGCGGATCCCGCAAGGCGCCGACCTGATCGAGAATTCCGTCTCCAGGGCTCCCGGCTTTCGCATCGGCAACGTACATGTCATGGCCGGCGTGCCGGCGGTCATGCAGGCCATGCTGGACGCCATCGGCCCGACGCTGAAGACGGGCCTGAAGATGCATTCCACCGCCATCGACGCGGATGTGCCGGAAAGCCGGATCGCGGCCGCGCTCGGCGCGATCCAGGACGCCCACCCCGGCGTGATGATCGGTTCCTACCCGCGCTCCAACGACGGGCGTTTCTCCACCCAGATCGTCGTGCGCTCGCGCGATATCGCCGCCTTGAACGCGGCCGCCGACGCGATCCGGACTGCCGTCGCCGACCAGATTTCCACCTGAACTCTCGCCTTTCGAACAGGACACGACCCCGATGGAAGACCCGCAACAGCCGAAAGCCTTTCCCGTTTCCTGGGACCAGTTCCACCGCGACAGCCGCGCCCTTGCGTGGCGCCTGTCGGGTCAGGGAACGTGGGAAGCGATTGTCTGCATCACCCGAGGCGGCCTCGTACCGGCGGCCATCGTTGCCCGGGAGCTCGGCATCCGCATGATCGAGACCGTCTGCATCGCCTCCTACCACGACTACGAGGAACAGGGTGCCTTGCAGGTCATCAAGCCCGTCGACCACGACGTCATCAACCTGAAGGGCGGCAAGGGCGCAAGCGTGCTCGTGATCGACGATCTCGTCGACACCGGCAAGACGGCCCGCGTCGTGCGCGACATGCTGCCGGATGCGCATTTCGCCACCGTCTACGCCAAGCCGATGGGCCGGCCGCTGGTCGACACGTTCGTCACCGAGGTCTCGCAGGACACCTGGATCTATTTCCCCTGGGACATGGGCTGGCAGTTTCAGCCGCCGATCGCCAAGAGCACCCAGGGCTGAGCGCGAGGGCAGCCGCCCTGCAGGACGCGCAAGGCAGCTGCCCACTCGCAAAAAAGTGAGAAAATGCCCATATTTCGGCGCATTTTCGAAGGCTATAACAGCCTATGAATATTTTTCGCCTCAGCGCCCGGCGCGCGGTCATCTTTGCCCTTCTGATGCTGGCGTCGGTTCACATCGACGCATCGGCGGCGCGTGCATTGAGCCTGACGTTGCACCCGGTCTCGCTCGACCCCGCAGCCGCGGCCCTGCCCGCCGGGGCGGGCGCGACCTCAAGCGTCGCACAGCTCGACGCGGCCGCTGAGCGAAACGGCGCCTTCACATCGAAAACCTGCCCGCGCGCGGGCGCCTGTGTCGGCTACATCCTTCCGTTTGCACCGCCCCTCGCCGTGCCGGCGCCCGTCAGGGGCCGGCACCTGCAGGTCGTCTGGCAGGAACCCGCGCCGGTCGCGATGAGTCGGCTGACGCCGCCTCCGCGCTGAGCGCGACCGACACCGGCCACGCAGACCGTTCCGCCGCCGCGCAAACCGCCGGCTGCCTTGCTTTTCTCATGACATGCGACACACGATGACACATACCGCTGCTCCTTCTTCAAGCCTCCTGACACGCCGCGCCCTGATCACCGGGGCGGCCGGGCTCGCTCTTGCCGGCTGCACCACAGGAACGGCACGGCGTCCGGGCCCCGTTGTCGCCGGCCCCTCCGCGATCGATCCCTATTACCTGGCGATGTATGCGGCGATGCCGCAAGAGAAGTTCCCGATCCCCGCCGTCGACCTGCGCAAGCTCGATCCGGTCTACTTCCGCCAGGTGGTGGATTACCCGACGCAGGAGCGCGCCGGGACGCTGGTCGTCGACACCCCGAACCGCTTCCTCTACCTGGTGATGGAGAACGGCCAGGCGCTGCGCTACGGCGTCGGCATCGGCCGGGCCGGCTTCTCCTGGGGCGGGCGCGCGCGGATTGCCTACAAGCGGGCGTGGCCGCGCTGGACGCCGCCGGCGGAGATGATCGAGCGCGAGCCGGAGCTGGAGAAATACCGCAACGGCATGGAGCCGGGCCTGCAGAACCCGCTCGGCGCCCGCGCGCTCTACATCTTCGAGGGCGGACGCGACACGATCTACCGGGTGCACGGCACGATGGAGGTCTGGTCCATCGGCAAGGCGGTCTCGTCGGGCTGCGTGCGCCTGCTCAACCAGGACATCATCGACCTGGCGGCCCGGGTGCCGAACAACGCCCCCATCGTTGTGAAGCAGGGTCCCGGCGGCGTCGCTTAAGTCGTCACGGTACTGACCCGTGGCGCGTGCACGCGCGCCCGTCACGGGTTGAGCGCGACAGTCCGGTCGGCGACGATCTCGCTCGGGCTGACGCTGCAGCCGAGCGCATAGGCCTCGACGCCGGCCGCCCGCGCCGCGTCGAAGGCCGCCGCATAGGCCGGGTCGATGTCGCGGGCGAGCGACAGCGTTTCGCAATCGCCCCGCTGCACCAGATAGACCATCGCGGCGCGCGCGCCGGCGGCCACCATGTCCGACATCTCGACGAGATGTTTCGCCCCCCGCGCGGTCACCGAATCGGGAAATTCCGCAAGCCCGGCGGCGCGCATCAGATGCACATTCTTCACCTCGACATAGACCGGCGGCGCGCTTTCCGCCTCCAGCAGGATGTCGATGCGCGAGTTGCGGCCGTATTTGACCTCGCGGCGCAGACCGGCGAAGCCTGAAAGCTCCGGCACAAGCCCGGCCTGCAGCGCTTCCTCGACCAGCGCGTTGGGATGGGCGGTGTTGATCCCCACCAGCGCCCCGTCGGCCTCGATCAGCTCCCAGGAGTACTTCAGCTTGCGTTTCGGATTGTCGGAGCGCGAGAGATAGACGCGCGATCCCGGTGCCGTCAGCCCCAGCATCGCGCCCGGATTGGCGCAATGGGCGGTGATCTCCTCGCCCGTGTCGTCGAGCACGACATCGGCAAGAAACCGCTTGTAGCGACGCGTGAGCCGCCCGCTCACCAGTGCTTCGGGAAACTGCAAGACAGGGCCTCCTGACGGACGGACGTCTCAGCGCGACCAGAAATCCGGGTCGAGCAGCACGAGAACGGTGAAGAGTTCGAGGCGCCCCATCAGCATGGCGAAGGACAGGATCCACTTGGCGCCATCCGGTAGCGGCGCGAAGTTGCCGCTCGGCCCGATGATCGGGCCAAGCCCCGGCCCGACGTTGCCGACCGCGGTGGCCGCCGCCGAGAGCGCCGTGACGAGATCGAGATCGAAACCGGCAAGCACCAGCGTCAGCACGCCAACCGTGCCCATATAGACCACCAGGAACGCCAGGACCGAGAAGGAGAGCTCGTTGGTCAGCCGCGCCTTGCCGTAGGATTCCGGCAGCACCCGGTTGGGCCTGACCATCCGGCGCAGATGCGCGCGCACGGTGCCGAAGAACACCAGAAAACGGAAGATCTTGATGCCGCCGGTGGTCGATCCCGTGCAGCCGCCGACGAATTTCAGCAGAAGCACCAGCACGATGACCGGCGCGCCCCAGGTGGTGTAATCGCCGAAGGCATAGCCGGTTCCGGTCACCACGGAGATCATGTTGAAGGCCGACATGCGCAGCGCATCGTCAAAGGGCACCCGGTGCTGCAGGCCGAGATAGACCGTGACCGCCAGCGACACCAGCACCACGAAGCCGAAGAAGGCGCGCACCTGCGGGTCGCGCCAAAGGGCGAGCGGCTCGCCGCGCAGCGCCTGGATCAACAGCACGAAGGGCAGCGATCCGATCAGCATGAACACGATGGCGACCCAGGCGGTCGCCGGATTGGTGAAATAGCTGAAGGACACGTCGTGGGTGGAATAGCCGCCGGTGGCGATGGTGGTGAAGGCGTGGTTGACCGCATCGAACACGCTCATGCCGGTGACCCAATAGGCCAGCGCGCACAGAAGCGTCAGGAACAGGTAGGAGACGCCGATCAGCCGCACCAGCTCGATCGAGCGCGCCACGATCTTCTCGCTGCGGTCGGAGCTTTCCGTCTGAAAAAGCTGCATGCCGCCGATCTTGAGGAACGGCAAAAGCACGATGGCCATGACGATGATGCCGACACCGCCCATCCACTGCATCAGCGAGCGCCAGACAAGCAGTCCCGGCGGCAGGCCGTCGAGACCCGACAGCACGGTCGAGCCGGTGGTGGTGAAGCCGGAGACGGCCTCGAACACCGCGTCGGCATAGCCGATGCCGAGCCACAGGAACGGCAGCGCCCCGAAGGCCGGCAACGTCATCCAGGAAAGCGTGGTGAGCACGAAGGTCTGGCGCATGTTCAGCCCCTCGCTCAGCGACCCGCCGACGGCGACGGAGAGCAACAGCCCGATCAGCCCGGTGACCAGCGCCGACATGACGAAGGCCTGCCAGTCGGCATTGCGCGCGGCCACATCCACCATGGCCGGGATCAGCATGGCGGTGGCAAGGCCCACATAGAGGAAGCCGAGAACATTGAGAACGGGGCGAAGCGAGATCACGTGTCGGGCGTCTTTCGTCGTCTACGATCCATCTGGCGCGTCTCGCCGAAACTGTCGCGCCGCCATTGCCATGCACCCTCTTGGCCGGCTTTGACGGACCTTGCAACTGGTGCGGACGGCGGGACTCGAACCCGCATGGCCGGAGCCGAGGGATTTTAAGTCCCTTGTGTCTACCAGTTCCACCACGTCCGCGCACGTTCTGGGTACCCGTCCGCGCGCGGGCGCGCAAGAGGCAACAACCGGGGTTCGGAGTTGCCCGCAGGCGTCCCGCGCGGGTGCGAGATTCCCCCGAGCGCCGCGGAAAGCGCATTGCACCGGTGGTCTCTGCGTTTTATGGCTATAGGTCAGGTCAAGGACACGCGCGAATGCCTGTGCGGCCCGCCGGACTGCCGCCATCGTCGCGTCGGTCCCGATCCATGGCGCGCCGGGCGTTGCCTCATGCATACGGAAATCCGATGGTCACATACATCGACGCCGACACGGCTCCACTCAAGAACACCGGCCAGATCCGTCTCTACGGTCCGAAGGACTTCGAGGCGATGCATCGCGCCGGGCAACTGACGGCCCGCTGTCTCGACGCGCTGGTCGAGCGGGTCAGGCCGGGCACGACGACGCAGGAAATCGACGACTTCGTCTTCGCCTTCGGCGAGGAGCACAATGCGGTCCCGGCAACGCTGAACTATCGCGGCTACACGAAATCGAGCTGCACCTCGATCAATCACGTGGTGTGCCACGGCATTCCCAACGAAAAGCCGCTGAAGGACGGCGACATCGTCAACATCGACGTCACCTTCATTCTCGACGGCTGGCACGGCGATTCCAGCCGCATGTATACGGTCGGACGTCCCAAGCGCGCCGCCGAACGGCTGATCGAGGTGACCTACCAGTCGCTTTTGCGCGGCATCGAGGCCGCCCGCCCCGGCAACACCACCGGCGACATCGGCGCGGCGATCCAGTCCTATGTCGAGGCCGAGCGCTGTTCGGTCGTGCGCGACTTCTGCGGCCATGGCGTCGGGCGCCTGTTTCACGACATGCCCAACATCCTGCATTACGGTCGGCCCGGCGAAGGCATCGAGCTGAAGCCGGGAATGATCTTCACCATCGAGCCGATGGTCAATCTGGGCCGCCCGCATGTGAAGGTGCTGTCGGACGGCTGGACGGCCGTGACCCGCGACCGCTCGCTGTCGGCGCAGTTCGAACATTCGGTCGGCATCACCGAGGACGGCTGCGAGATCTTCACGCTGTCGCCAGCCGGGCTCGACAATCCCGCCGCGCACACCCCCTCCTGACAGCGCGG
Organism: Tetraselmis striata; assembly: GCA_006384855.1. NCBI lineage: Eukaryota > Viridiplantae > Chlorophyta > Chlorodendrophyceae > Chlorodendrales > Chlorodendraceae > Tetraselmis > Tetraselmis striata. The sequence goes on from VCJN01001642.1 coordinate 31,793, forward strand.
AGGCCCCGTGTAGATGAGCCAGGACAGCAACGGATTTTCCGACGCCGGCTCCACACCGCATTTCCACGGGCATCGCGACCGGCTGCGCCAGCGCTTCCGCGACGGCGGGCACGAGGCGCTCCAGGACTACGAGCTTCTGGAGCTCCTGCTGTTTTCGCCGATCAAGCGGGCCGACACCAAGCCCATCGCCAAGGCGCTGATCGCGCGCTTCGGGTCCTTCGCGGAGGTGCTCGCCGCCCCGCCCGCCCGGCTCAAGGAGGTGCGCGGCGTCGGCGACCGGGTGGTGGTGGAGCTGAAGCTTGCCCATGCGGTTGCGCAACGCTTCCTGCGCGGCCAGGTGCAGGGCAAGCAGATCCTGTCCTCCTGGTCGGCGGTGCTCGACTATGTGCGCACCGCCATGGCCTATTCGGACCGGGAAGAGTTCCGCATCCTGTTCCTGGACAAGAAGAACGCGCTGATCGCCGACGAGGTGCAGCAGCGCGGCACCATCGACCACACGCCGGTCTATCCCCGCGAGGTGATGAAACGGGCGCTGGAACTCTCCGCCAGCGCCATCGTTCTGGTGCACAACCACCCCTCCGGCGATCCGACGCCCTCGCGCGCGGACATCCAGATGACCAACCAGATCGCCGAGATCGCCAAGCCGCTCGGCATCGCGCTGCACGATCACATCATCGTCGGGCGCGACGGCCACGTCAGCTTCCGCGGCCTGCAACTGATCACCTGACGGACCGGCTGCGGCATTTCGTCCGGGACGGCGGTCGATCCGCCGGTGACCGTGCTGCGTAATCTCTCTGAACCGATCAAGGAGACCGTCATGCTGTCACGCATTGGACTGGCCATGGTAATGACCGCCGCGCTCGCACCGGCCGCGGCCGCGCAGGACGCGCGCACCGCCCACGAGTTTTCCCTCACCGCAATCGACGGCACGCCCCTGCCGCTGTCGGCCTACAAGGGCAAGACGGTGCTGGTGGTCAACACGGCCTCGCGCTGCAGCTTCACCCAGCAATATGCCCCGCTTCAGGCGCTTTACGCGGAGCACCGCGACAAGGGTCTCGTGGTGATCGGCGTGCCGTCCAACGACTTCGGCGGCCAGGAACCGGGAACGGAAGCCGACATCGAGGACTTCACGCAATCGGCCTACCGGGTCGATTTTCCCCTGACCAACAAGACCACCGTCGTTGGCGACAATGCGACGCCCTTCTACAAATGGGCGAGCGCGCAGGCCGGCCCGCTCGGCAAGCCGCGCTGGAACTTCCACAAGTACCTGATCGGCCCCGACGGCCGTCTGATCGACTGGTACACGCCGATGACCGCGCCCGATTCGCCGAAGCTGCGCGACGCCATCCTGCGCAGCCTGGCTGGAAGCGGGGCGTCGTGACGAGCACCCCTGCGATCACCGTCTTTCACGATGGCGACTGTCCGGTCTGTCGTGCCGAGATCCGCTTCTATTCCCGCATCGACACGGCACAGGCCATCGACTGGCGCGACATCACCCGCCTGAGCGATGACGCCCTTCCCGACGGCAAGAGCCGGGGGGAGTTGCTCGGACGCTTCCACGTCCGGGACCGGGACGGGACCTGGCACATCGGCGTCGGCGCCTTCGCCCGGATCTGGCGCGCCCTGCCCGGCTTCCGGCATGTGGCCTGGGTGTTTTCGGTTCCCGGCATCCGGCAGCTCGCCGAGCTCGGCTATCGCGGCTTCCTCGCCTGGCAGCAGCGCAACCGTCGGCTCCGCGCGGCCGCACAGTCGAAAACGGAAAACCGATCCGCACCCACATGAAAATGCGCAAGAAACGCGACCTTCCCCAAAAGGCCTGCGCGGCCTGCGGCCGACCCTTCACCTGGCGGCGCAAATGGGAAGCAGTCTGGGACGAGGTGAAATTCTGCTCCCGCCGGTGCCGCGCCGCGCGAACACCGCCCGTCGGTTGCAAGGCGGGCTGATCACCGGACACGCTGGCGCATTGGCTCCGAGGGACCGCCGAGCTCACAATCGCTTGCGAATCACGCGGCAAGCGACACAATGATTAAGCCGCGTTAACCACGCTTCGATGCTATTTATTAAACGGACCATGCAACCATTGTCCGTGCTCAAAGAGGCGTGGATGACGATCAACAAGACAGACAACGGCGCGAGACTTGCAAACACGATCCTGTTCCCGGTTGTGGGACTGGTGCTGCTTGCGATCGCCTTTTCCGTTGCGCTGATTGCTTATACCTCCCGCTCCGCCGATCACGCCGCGATGGAAAGCGAGCGCCAGCTCCTGCGCGGCAGCACGCAACTCCAGCTTGAAATCCTGGCAAAGGAACAGGAGGGGGCGGCGGTCTGGGATCTCGCCGACTACTACACGCGCCCGCTGAGTGCCAGCACCCAGTGGCTCGACGCCAATCTCGGGCGGTGGCTCTACACCAACCACGGCCATGACCAGACCGTTGTCGTCGGCGAGACCGGTGAGCCGATCTACAATGCGCTGCGCGGCCAGCAGCTTTCTCCCGATGCCAGCCGCGAGCTGATCTCGAGCATCTGGCCGCTGATCGCCCGCACCCGGGCGAAGTTCATCACCCGCTTCAGGCCCCTGCCCTCCGGCCTCTTCGTGATCGAGCGCCCGCTCAACGGCTTCACCCGCTCCATCCACGAAACCGGTTTCGCCCTCCACGAGGGCGAACTCGCCTTTGTGTCCGTCACCGCCATTTCCCCCGAGCTCAAGCAGTTCGTCGCAAACCGGCGTCCGCCGGCGGTTCTGGTGAGCGTCAAGAAGCTTGAAGGCTCCCGGCTCTCGGCCCTGGAGACCCGGTCCGGTGTCGATGGCCTGAGTGCGAGCCCGGGCGCCGACCGGCCCGGGGCGACGGCGACCTTCGATCTGCGCTCGCCGCTCGGAATGCCGATCGGCTATCTGACCTGGACGGCGAACAAGCCGGGGACCAAAATCCTGTCGGGCGTTGGCCCGATGCTGTTCTTTCTTGCCGCAACGATCGCGGGCCTGACCAGCGTCGTTCTGTTCTACACCCGCCAGAACACCCGTCGCCTCGCCGAGAGCGAGGCCCGCGCCCAGCACGCCGCCCTGCACGACAGCCTGACCGGGCTCGCGAACAGGGACTTCTTCGCCGACCGGTTCCACGACGAGCTCACCCGTTGGGATGCCGACAAGGGCCTCATCGGGGTCATCTACATCGACCTCGACCACTTCAAGGACATCAACGACACGCTTGGCCATGCGGCCGGCGACGAAGTCATCCGCGAGGCCGCCCGCCGCCTGCGCGTGCTGGTGCCCGACGAGGCAACCCTTGCCCGCATCAGCGGCGATGAATTCGCGCTCCTTCTGCCAGGCTATGCGTCGCGCACCGCGATCGAGCATGTGCTGCGCCGCATCCAGGACCGTTTCGCGATCCCCATGTACATCAGCGGGACCCACCTGCACGTCAGCCTCAGCGTCGGCGCGGCGATCGCCCCGGAAGACAGCCTGTCGATGGGCGAGTTGCTGCGCAAGGCGGACATCGCGCTCTATTCGGCCAAGGGCGCGGGCCGCGGCCGCTGGGCCTTCTTCGACATCAGCATGGAAGAACATGTCCGCACGCGCGAAAATCTCGCCCATGCGCTGCGCGAGGCGATCGGACAGGACCGGCTGACGGTCGTCTATCAGCCGCAGACCACCATCGACGGCGCGACCGTGCTGTCGGTCGAGGCGCTTTTGCGCTGGACCGATCCGAAGATGGGACCGGTCAGCCCCAGCGTCTTCGTGCCGATCGCAGAGGAGATCGGGCTGATCAACGAGCTCGGCCTCTATGTCCTGCGCAAGGCCTGCCAGGATGCCGCCGCCTGGCCGCATCTGGGGCTCGCCGTCAACGTCTCCCCGAGCCAGTTTCGCCACCCGCGGTTCATCGACGACCTGCGCGAGACGCTAAAGGCCTGCGAGTTCGAGCCGACGCGACTGGAAATCGAGGTCACCGAAACGGTCTTTGCCGACAACGACAGCAACATCCTGTCCACCCTCAAGCAGGTGCAGGAGATGGGCATCCGCGTTGCGCTGGACGATTTCGGCGTCGGCTATTCGAGCCTGAGCTATCTGCGCCGCTTCCCCTTCGACACTCTGAAGATCGACCGCAGCTTCATCGCCGATCTCGAGATCGCGCCGCATGCGCATGCGATCCTGTCGACGATCATCGATCTGGGAGAGGCGCTCGGCATGAAGGTGGTCGCGGAAGGCATTGAGACACGTCAGCAGGCCGCGATCCTGCAGCGGACCAATTGCGACCGTCTGCAGGGCTTCTACCTGTCCCGTCCGGTCCCGCCGGACACTGTTCCCGCGACCGAAGCGCGCCTGGCCGCCGACCGGGAACCGGCCAACGCGATCTCCCTGTCCGCCTAGATCACGGGTCGCTTGTCGCGGCGCACCGTTCGCCGGCCGGAGCCGGGCAAGGCGGTTGCGACCGATCCGGGCATTCCCTATCGTCCAGCGCAGGATTTTCATTCTCGGATTACGCTCAGTGCTCGTTCCAAACGTCCTTCACCAGACGATCCGTTGCCGCTCCGCCCTCACCCCGGCCCTTCAACGCAACATCGCGACGCTGAAGGCGCTCAATCCCGGCTGGGAGCACCGTCTCTACGACGACCGCGACGTGCGGGACTGCATCCTGAGAGCCTGTGGCCGGGAGCGCCTCGCGCTGTTCGACCGCATCCACGACGACTACGGCGCGGCGAGGGCGGACATCTTTCGCTATGTGCGGCTTTACGAATCCGGCGGCGTCTATCTCGATATCAAGTCGACCGTCCGCCGTCCCTTGCGGGAGATCATCAGGGACGACGACGCCTTCCTGCTGTCGACATGGGATGATGCGCCCGGCTCGCGCTATCGCGACTGGGGACACTGGCCCGACCACGGCATTGAGCGGGAATTCCAGCAGTGGCACATCGTCTGCGCGCCGCGTCACCCCTTTCTCAAGGCCGTGATCGAGCGCGTCTGGCACAATCTGGAGACCTATCACCCGGTGCGCTGCGGGGTCGGCTTCACCCCCACCATCGTCGCCACCGGCCCGGTCGCCTATACGCGCGCCATCGAGGAGATCCGCACCCGTCATCCGCACCGGGTGGTCAATGCCGCAGCGCTCGGGCTGGTCTATTCGATCTTCGAGGAAGACGAGCCCGGACGTGACGTTCCCGGCAGCAGCGGCTACAGGGACAGCCGGCAGTCCCTGCTGCGCGGACTGGGGTCGCCGACGGGCATATGGCTGCGCACGGCGCTGTCGCAAACCTTCAGCGGGTTTCGGTAAGTCCGAGCCTTTGGCGCATCGACCGGTCGAGGGCTGCAATGGCGGAAAACGGGCCGCCGGCCCCAGCCAGCGCGGCCCCGACATCGCAGGCGCCATGGCCGACGGAACCGAACCGGCGGCGGACGGCATCGTCGACCCAATGGCGCTCCTGCACCGCCCGGCGGGCGGCCATCCGACCGCTGCGCTCCGCCTGCAAGCCGAAGGCATCGCAGGCGGCGACCAGGCCGTCGAGCCCCTCGCCGCTGGTCGCAGACACCGTCAGGACGTCGGGAAGCCGGTCGCTGTCGACCGGACGCGCCAGGGACAGCGCACCGGCGACATCCGCCTGCGCACGCCGCGCCAGCGCGCCCATGTCGGCCTTGGTCACGGCGACGAGGTCGGGCAGTTCCATCACTCCCGCCTTCATGAACTGCAGGCTGTCGCCGGAGCCCGGCTGGATGCACAGCACCAGCGTGTCGACCGCATGGGCGACGTCGGATTCCGACTGGCCGATGCCGACCGATTCCACGATCACCCGGTCCATCACAGCGCGCATCAGCACGACGGCGGCGATCGCGTGATCGGACAGGCCGCCCAGCCGGTCCCGCGCGGCCATGGAGCGCACGAAAATGCCGGCATCGGCGGGATCGGTGCTGAGCCGCGTGCGGTCGCCCAGAAGCGCGCCGCCGGTCACCTGGGAGGACGGATCGACGGCGATGACGCCGACGCTCTCGCCCCGCCCCCGATAGGCGCGGATCAGCGCATTGGTCAGCGTCGACTTGCCGACGCCCGGCGGACCGGTCAAGCCAAGCACCTGCGCCCGCCCGTTGCGGGTGGCTTCGTCGAGGAAGCGGGTCAGTTCGGCGCTGTCGGCCTGCGTCTCGACCGCCGAGATCGCCCGCGCGAGGGCGGCCTTGCCGCCCCCGCGCAACTGCGACAGGCTTGCCGGCACACGGGTCATTCGGCCGGGCCGTCCTCCCTCCGCGAGGCTTTCAGCGCCGCCTGGGCGGCGGCAAGCCGGGCGATGGGCACACGGAACGGCGAACAGGAGACGTAATCGAGGCCGAGTTGCTCGCAAAAGGCGATCGAGGCGGGATCGCCGCCGTGTTCGCCGCAGATGCCGAGCTTGAGGCCCGGGCGCACCGCGCGCCCGCGCTCCGCCCCGATGCGGACCAGTTCGCCGACGCCGTCCTGATCGAGCGTGACGAAGGGATCGCGTTCGATCAGCCCGAGCCGCTGGTAGTCGCCGAGGAAGGAGGCCGCGTCGTCGCGGGAGATGCCGAAGGTCGTCTGCGTCAGATCGTTGGTGCCGAAGGAGAAGAACTCCGCCGATTCCGCGATCTCGCCGGCCCGCAGCGCGGCGCGCGGCAGTTCGATCATCGTGCCGACCTGATACTCGATCTTCACGCCCGTCTCGCTCGCGACCGCCTCGGCCATGGCATCGATGCGCGCCCGCACCAGATCGAGCTCCGCGCGCATGCCGACGAGGGGCACCATGATTTCCGGCGTCACCGGCGATCCGGTCTTCCCGCCGGCGGCAACCGCGCCCTCGAAGATGGCCCGCGCCTGCATTTCGGCGATTTCCGGGTAGGTCACCAGCAACCGGCAGCCGCGATGCCCGAGCATCGGGTTGAACTCGTCGAGATCCAGCGCCCGCTCGCGCAGCCGCTCGACGGAGACGCCCATCACCTCGGCCACTTCGGCGATCTCTTCATCGCTGTGGGGCAGGAACTCGTGCAGCGGCGGATCGAGCAGGCGGATGGTGACCGGAAGCCCCTGCATGATCTCGAACAGCTCAGTGAAGTCGCCGCGCTGCATCGGCAGCAGCTTGTCGAGCGCCTTGCGCCGTCCGGCTTCCGTCTCCGCCAGGATCATCTCGCGCACAGCGAGAATGCGCTCTCCTTCAAAGAACATGTGCTCGGTGCGGCACAGGCCGATGCCCTGCGCGCCGAAGCCGCGCGCGGCGCGCGCATCCGCAGGCGTCTCCGCGTTGGTGCGCACCTCCATGCGCCGGTGCGCATCCGCCCATTCCATCAGCCGGGCGAACTCGCCCGACATTTCCGGCTGGAGCATCGCGACCTCGCCCACCAGAACCTGGCCGCTGGTGCCGTCGATGGTGATGCGGTCGCCCTTGGAGAGCTTGCGGCCGGCAACGGTGAGCGTGCCGGAGCGATAGTCGATCCTGAGCGAGCCGGCGCCCGAGACGCAAGGCTTGCCCATGCCGCGCGCAACCACCGCCGCGTGGCTGGTCATGCCACCGCGCGTGGTCAGGATGCCTTCGGCCGCATGCATGCCGTGGATGTCTTCCGGGCTGGTTTCCACCCGCACCAGGATGACGGAGCGCCCGGCGCCCTTGGCCTCTTCCGCCTCGTCGGAGGAAAAGACGATGTCGCCGGAGGCCGCGCCCGGAGAGGCGGGAAGTCCGGTCGCGACGATGTCGCGCTCGGCCGAAGGGTCGATCATCGGATGCAGAAGCTGGTCGAGCGCCGCCGGATCGACGCGCATCACCGCCTCTTCCGTGGTGATCAGGCCCTCATCCGCCATGTCGACGGCGATCTTCAGCGCGGCCTTCGCCGTGCGCTTGCCCGAGCGGGTCTGCAGCATCCACAGCCGGCCGCGCTCGATGGTGAACTCCAGGTCCTGCATGTCGCGATAATGGGCCTCGAGCCGGTCGCAGATCTCGGTGAACTGCGCGAAGGCCTCCGGCATGGCGCGTTCCAGCGACATCGATTCGGACGCCGCTGCGATGCGCGCGGCCTCGGTGAGATCCTGCGGCGTGCGAATGCCCGCCACCACGTCCTCGCCTTGGGCGTTGATCAGGAACTCGCCGTAAAGCGCCTTCTCGCCGGTCGAGGGATTGCGGGTAAAGGCCACGCCCGTCGCCGACGTCGTGCCCATGTTGCCGAAGACCATCGCCTGGACGTTGACCGCCGTGCCCCAGGTGTTGGGGATGTCGTGCAGACGCCGGTAGGTGATCGCCCGCGCGCTCTCCCAGGAGCGGAACACGGCGCTGATCGCGCCCCAGAGCTGCTCGTGCGGATCCTGGGGGAAGGGCTTTTCCAGCTCGTCCTCGACCAGCTTCTTGAAGCTTGCGATGACGACCTGCCAGTCGTCGGCGGTCAGGTCCGTGTCGAGATCATAGGCCTTGGCGGTCTTGAACTCCTCGAGGATCTCCTCGAAGGCGTGATGGTCCAGCCCCATCACCACGTCGGAATACATCTGGATGAAGCGGCGGTAGCTGTCATAGGCGAACCGTGGGTCGCCGGACGCCTCGGCCAGGGCTGGAACGGTCGCATCGTTCAGCCCGAGATTGAGCACCGTGTCCATCATGCCCGGCATGGAGACCCTGGCGCCGGAGCGCACCGAGACCAGCAGCGGGTTGCGGCTGTCGCCGAAGCGCTTACCGGTGATCCGCCCGATCTCCTCCAGCGCCGCGTCGACCTGGTCGCGCGCGCCGTCGGGATAGCTGTGGCCATGGGCCTCGAAATGGGTACAGACCTCGGTGGTGATCGTAAAACCGGGAGGAACCGGCAGGCCGAGATTGCTCATCTCCGCGAGATTCGCCCCCTTGCCCCCCAAAAGGTTCTTCATTCCGGCGGCCCCTTCGGCCTTGCCGTCGCCGAAACCATAGACCCATTTGGTCGTCATCGCGCGCAGTTCCCTCTGTTGCCGGCACGCCCGCGAACCGTCAGTCGGACGCGGCGCCCGTCCCTACCGGACGCTCCCCACTTAAATGATGCAGTGCACGAAACAAAGGTTTTTTGACACGCAGGCGGGCGCCATCTCGTTGCCGGTCCGGGTCGGCGCACCATATCTCGCAGTGGTCCGACGCCGCGGCCGCCGTGCTGCGGGTACCGCTTGCGGCATGGACACAATAAAGCCATCCTCGGTTAGGTTACTGGACGCATGACTCGTCTCGAAGCGTGCGCAAGCAGGGGAAGCAAGTCTCACACCATGAAGCGTTACCCTCCGATTTCGTCCGCCCGACGTCTGTTTTTCGCCGCCGGACTGAGCGTCGCCGTTGCCGTGGTGGCAGCGCAGCCTGTCGCTGCGAAGGCCGAATCTTCCCAAAGCGGCACGGAATTCGGTCTGCCGATAACGCTCAGCGGCAGCTATCTGTCAGGACGCCTCGCCGGACAGAACAACGACCTGGAAAATGCGGCCGCCTTCTTCGGAGAAGCGCTGGAGCAGGATCCGGGCAACCCCTTTCTTCTCGATCGCACCTTCGTGCTGAAACTGGCCAACGGCAATCTCGACGAGGCGCTTGTGCTGGCCGAACGGCTGTCGAGCGAGCAGCCCGACCACTTCATGGCGCAATTGATGCTGGCCGTGGAAGCGCTGCGGGCGGGAAAGCCGGACCTAAGCGAAACCCTGCTCGCAGATGGCGGTCGCGGGCCGCTCGCGGTCCTCACCTCCGGCCTGGTCGCCGCATGGGCGCTTGAGGAACGCGGCGAGACCGATGCAGCACTTGCCCGCATCGCGGCCCTGGAAGGCCCGGACTGGTACACGGTTTTCGTCGCCTATCATTCCGCCCTCATTCAGGATCACGCGGGCCGCAACGAGGACGCGCTTGAAAACCTCAAGGCCGCCTATGAGGCCGACCGTGGCGCACTCAGGGTGATCGACGCCTATGCGCGCGCGCTGGCCAAGGCCGGAGACAAGGACAAGGCCTACGAGGTTCTCGACCAATACGACATGATCCTGCCGGACCATCCGGTGCTCGTTCAGACCCGCAAGCTGATCGAAAGCGGCAAGGACATTGGCCGGATCGCGGAGAATGCGCGCACCGGTGCGGCGGAAGTACTCTACGGGTTGGGCGCGGCACTTGGCCGCGACGGCGGCGAGGAACTCGCGGCCGTCTTCCTGCAGCTCTCGCTTCATCTCGACAACGACGCGGATGTTGCCGCCATCGCCCTTGCCGGTCTCTTCGACCGGCAGCAGAAATACGAACGCTCGATCACGATCCTCAACGGTGTCGAGGCCTCCTCGCCGCTGAAGCGCGACGCCGAGATCCAGATCGGGCTGAACTACAATGCGCTCGAGAAACTGGACGAATCGCGCGCCCACCTTTTGGCCCTCGTCGACGAGGATCCGAGCGATCTCGACGCCGTCACCGCGCTCGGCAACGTGCTGCGCTCGCACAAGATGTTCGCCGAGGCCGACGCGATCTATTCCCGCGGCATCGACACGATCCCCGAGCCGGAACCCAAGCACTGGGCGCTGTTCTACTACCGCGGCATCTGCCGCGAACGGCTGAAGGACTGGGGACCGGCAGAGGCCGATTTCCGCCAGTCGCTGGCACTTTCGCCGGATCAGCCGCTGGTGCTGAACTATCTCGGCTACTCCCTCGTCGACCGCGGCCTGAAACTGTCGGAAGCGCTCGACATGATCCGCAAGGCGGTGGAGTTGCGCCCGCGCGACGGCTACATCGTCGACAGTCTCGGCTGGGCCTATTACAAGCTCGGCCGCTACGAGGAAGCCGTCGTCGAACTGGAAAAGGCCGTGGCGCTGCGCCCGGAAGATCCGATCATCAACGATCACCTCGGCGACGCCTACTGGAAGGTCGACCGCCGGCTGGAAGCCCGCTTCCAGTGGAACCACGCCCGCGACCTCGATCCCGAGCCCGACGAACTACCGAAGATCCTCGACAAGATCGAGAACGGCCTGCGCGAGGACGGCGCGATTCCCGCCGCAACCGTCGGACAGGACCTGAAAGACAACGGCGGCTGACGCTGGACGCATGACCGAGACCGCGAGACCGACCGCTCACGCGCGCCTGGCGCGGGCGAAACTCAACTACGCGCTGCATGTGACCGGTCAACGCGCCGATGGCTACCATCTGATCGACAGCCTTGCGGTCTTTCCCGCGATCGGCGACCGGGTCGGCCTGGGTCCGCGCGGATCCGCGCCCGGCCTGACGCTCTCGGGCCGATTCGCGGCCGATCTCGTGCCCTCCGGCGACCCATCTGGCGATGCGTCCGCCGACAATCTGGTCACCGCCGCCGCCCGCCGTCTGGCCGCCCATCTTGACCGGGACGCCGATGTCGCGCTGGAGCTGAAGAAGACCCTGCCGGTTGCCTCGGGCATCGGCGGCGGCTCCGCCGACGCGGCCGCGGTGCTGCGCCTGCTGCGCGACCTCTGGGCGCCCGACCTCGACGACGAGACGCTGGCCGGTCTGGCGGCCGATCTCGGCGCCGATGTTCCCATGTGCCTCCTGTCGAAACCGGTCCGGGTCGAAGGGATCGGCGAGATCCTGACCCCCGCTGGAGCGGTTTCCCACCCATGCGGTCGTCATGGCCAATCCCGGCATCGCCGTTTCGACACCGGATGTCTTCAAAGGCTTGACGACAAAAGACAATCCGCCCCTTCCCGCGCTTCCCGAAGACGGGTTCGGCGATCTCGACGCGCTGTGCGCCTGGCTGAAAGCCACCCGCAACGATCTCGAGCGTCCTGCGCGCGGGATCGCGCCGGAGGTCGACGGGATGCTCGCGGCGCTTGGCGGCTGCGCCGGCGCGATGCTTGCGCGCATGTCCGGGTCCGGCGCCACCTGTTTCGCCATCTTCGCGACCCTGACCGAAGCGCAGGCGGCGGAACAGGCGCTGCATGCGGCCCACCCCGGCTGGTGGGTGGCCGCCGCACCGGTCGAGCGGATCGGCGCCTTCGCCGGCTGACCCGTCGCAATTCCACCGTCGCGCGCCGCTTTTTGCAATGCACGACAATGGGATGCTGACAAGACTGTGCTTCACCGGCTATTGATTTCATGTGACCCGCCACTGCCCCGAATTTCCATCCAGCAGGACATCCCGATGAGCGCATTCGCCCTGACCGTCACATGCCGTTCGACCCGCGGCATCGTCGCAACCATCTCGACCTATCTGGCCGAGAGCGGCTGCAACATCACCGACAGCGCCCAGTTCGATGACCGCGAGACCGGAAATTTCTTCATGCGGATCAGCTTCAACAGCGAGACCGGCACGACGCTGGACCAATTGTCGGAAGGCTTTGCCGACCGCGCCAGGCCGCTTGGCATGGACTATGCGTTCCATGACGAGACGGCGCGGATGAAGGTGCTGATCATGGTGTCGCGCTTCGGCCATTGCCTGAACGACCTGCTCTATCGCTGGCGCATCGGCGCGCTGCCGATCGACATCGTCGGCGTGATCTCCAACCACCTCGACTACCAGAAGCTGGTGGTCAACCACGACATTCCGTTCCACTACATCAAGGTCACCAAGGCCAACAAGGCGGAGGCCGAGGCGCGGCAGATGGCCATCGTCGAGGAGACCGGCGCCGAGCTCGTCGTGCTGGCCCGCTACATGCAGGTGCTGTCGACGCGCATGTGCGAGGAGATGGCCGGACGGGTGATCAACATCCACCATTCGTTCCTGCCGAGCTTCAAGGGCGCCAACCCCTACAAGCAGGCCTTCGCCCGCGGCGTGAAGCTGATCGGCGCGACGTCGCATTACGTCACCAGCGATCTCGACGAGGGGCCGATCATCGAGCAGGACACGGTGCGCGTCACCCACGCCCAGTCGCCCGAGGATTACGTGTCGCTCGGCCGCGACGTGGAAAGCCAGGTGCTGGCCCGCGCCATCCACGCGCATATCCACCGCCGGGTGTTCCTGAACGGCAACAAGACGGTGGTCTTCCCGGCAAGCCCGGGCAGCTACGCCTCCGAGCGCATGGGCTGAGAGAAATCCCCGCCGCCGCTACGAAAAACGCCGCCCCGACCGGGCGGCGTTTTTGTGCAAGTTCGATCAAGTTTCGCGCAAATTTCGCAATTTCAGCATCAAGATTTGCCGAGATTGTCGCTCAACTGAGCCGTGCGATGCAGAAATCGACGGCCTCGCCCAGCGCCTCGCGATGCGGACCGGCGGGCAGGCGCTCGAGCGCGGCACGGGCCTCGTCGCCGAAGGCGCGGGCACGCGCCACCGTGTCGGCCAGCGCCCCGGTCGCCGTCATGATCGAAATGGCGTGGGCGAGATCCCCCTCGCGCACGTCGCGATCCTCAAGGCAGCGCGTCCAGAACGCGCGGTCGGAGGCCTCGCCCCGGCGGATCGCCAGGATCACCGGAAGCGTGATCTTGCCTTCGCGCAGGTCGTCGCCGATGTCCTTTCCAAGGTCGCTGGCGGAGCCGCCATAGTCGAGCGCGTCGTCGACGAGCTGGAACGCAAGGCCGAGCGCCATGCCGTAGTCGCGGGCAGCCGCCCGCGCCTCGTCGCCGGCATCGGCCAGCACGGGGCCGACCTCGGCGGCAGCGGCAAAGAGTGCTGCCGTCTTCGCCTCGATCACCTGCATGTAGCGCTCTTCGGTGGTCTCGATGTCCTGGGCCGCACCGAGCTGCATCACCTCGCCCTCGGCGATGACGGCGGAGGCGCTCGCCAGGATCCGCAAGGCTTCGAGCGAACCGACATCGACCATCATCTTGAAGGCCTGCCCGAGCAGATAGTCGCCGACCAGAACGCTGGCCTGATTGCCCCAGAGCTTGCGCGCCGCAAGCTTGCCGCGCCGCATGTCGCTTTCGTCGACGACATCGTCGTGCAGCAGCGTCGCCGTGTGCATGAACTCGACGCTGGCGGCGAGACCGACGTGACCGTCGCCCGCGTAGCCGAAGAGATCGGCCATCGCCAGCGTCAGCATCGGGCGCAGCCGCTTGCCGCCGGAGGATATGAGATGACGCGCGATTTCCGGGATGAGGTCGACATTCGACCCGGCCTTGGACAGGATAAGCTGATTGACAGCCTCCATGCCGCTGCCGGTCAAGTCGACCAGGTTCTGGATGCTTGCCGGTTCCGACCGGCTCTCGCGCAAGGGAACGACGGCGCCCACGGTGAAAACCTTTCTTGTTTCGCGTTGCCGGGACAATAGGTCTGCCCCCGGCATCCGGCAAGCCATCTTTCCGGCAACACTGTGTTGAAAGATCCTTCGCCTGAACCACGACCGGCCGCTTGGCCGTCGCGGCCCCGGTTCATTTCCGCTAAGGTCCCCGTCCAGGAGTGAACGACCGAAAGGCCCGCCATGGTTCCCCTGCTTCGCACCAACGACGTGGTGCTCATTTCCTTTGTCGAGGCCCTGCTCAAGGATGCCGGGATCCCGCATATCGTGCTGGACGGCAACATGAGTGTGGTGGAAGGGTCACTCGGGATCATCGCGCGCCGCGTGATGGTCGACGAGGACGACCGTCCGGGCGCGGTCAGACTGATGATCGACGCCGGGCTGGAACACGAACTGGCCCCCGACAAGAGCCGAAAGCAATCGTGATGGGCGACCTGCCCGAGACACGGGACAAAGCCGCGACACCGCCACACGCACCGACCCGCGACGCCTTTCTGGGCGGGCGGGTGCTTGTGCTGCAGCCGGCGCGCGGCGGCGGGCACCGCTCCGGCCTCGATGCGGTCTATCTGGCGGCCGCCGTCCCGGAGGACGTCAAGGGACATGTCGTCGATCTCGGCTCCGGCGCGGGGGCGGCCGGCTTCTGCCTTGCCGCGCGTCTGCCCCAGGTCCGGGTGACCCTGGTCGACCGCGACCGGACGGCGCTCACGCTCGCCCGCGACGCGCTGGGCCTTGCCGAAAACCGGGCCTTCGCCGAACGGATCGCGGTGCTGGAGGCCGATGTCACGGCCAGGGGCAAGGAGCGCCATGCGGCCGGCCTCGTCCCGGCGCTCGCCGACCATGTCATCATGAACCCGCCCTATTATCTCGACGGTCACGTGCGCATGTCGCCGGCGCTCGCGCGGGCCGGCGCGCATGTGCTGGACGAGCGCGGTCTAGAGCCCTGGGCCCGCACGGCGACCGACATCCTGCGCGACGGCGGCTCGCTGACGCTTGTCTTCCGGGCCGACGGCCTCGACCAGATCCTCACCGCCTTGCGCGGGCGCTTCGGCGCGATCGACGTGATCCCGCTCTACCCGCGCGCCGGCGCGCCCGCCACCCGCGTGCTGGTGCGGGCGCTGCGCGCCAGCCGGGCGCCCTTGCGCCTGCTTCCGGGCTTCGTGCTGCATGACGGCATCGGGTCGGATTTCACCGGGCACGCCCGCGCGGTGATGCGCGACGGCGCGGGGCTTGTGCTACCGAAACGGTAAGGCCGCTTTCGGCGGTTGCGCGCCGGCAGGCCGGCAACCTTGTCGAAAGACACCGCGCGCGCCACCTGACAATCGACGGCCAAGCTGATTATGATCGTGCAAAGCCCGGGGTTCGAAACCGCCAAGCGACGCAATCCCGACGGGCACGGCAAGACAACACGCAGGGAGACCCGATGACCTCGCAGGCGCTGCCAGACACCATCGACGATACATTGGCCCTTCTGGAACAGGGAGGCTATGTCGGCGACCGCGCCCTTGCCACCGTTCTGCATCTGGCCCTGCGGATGAAACGTCCGCTCTTCCTGGAAGGCGAGGCGGGCGTCGGCAAGACGGAGATCGCCAAGGTCCTCTCCCAGGTGCTCGGCCGCGACCTGATCCGCCTGCAGTGCTACGAGGGCCTCGACGTCTCGACCGCCGTCTACGAATGGAACTATGCGGCGCAAATGGTGGAGATCCGGGTCTCGGAGGCCGCAGGCGACGCCAGCCACGACGACCTGTCGAAAAGCGTCTTCAGCGAACAGTTCCTGATCAAGCGCCCGGTGCTGCAGGCGCTGCAGCCGTCGCTGAACGGCCCTCCGGTGTTCCTGATCGACGAACTCGACCGCGCCGACGAGGCTTTCGAGGCCTTCCTGCTGGAGGTGCTCGCCGACAATCAGGTGACCATCCCGGAACTCGGCACGATCAAGGCCGAGGAGCCGCCGATCGTGATCATCACCACCAACCGCACCCGGGAGATCCACGACGCGCTGAAACGCCGCTGCCTCTACCATTGGGTCGACTATCCGACCGCCGAGCGCGAACTGGAAATCATTCGCCGCAAGGTGCCGGGCGCCGACGCCCGCCTGGCAAAGGAGGTCGTCGCCTTCGTCCAGACACTGCGGGCGGACGAGGATCTGTTCAAGCAGCCGGGCGTCGCCGAAACGCTCGACTGGGCGACCGCCCTGACGGAACTCAACGAAATCGCGCTCGACCCGGACATGGTCTCCGACACGCTCGGCGTCCTGCTGAAATATCAGGACGACATCGACCGGGTGCGCGGGTCGCGCGCCCGCCAGATCGTGGATCAGATCCGCCAGGAGCTCGACCGCGAAGCCGCGAAGGCGGTTTGACGGCCATGACCGACACGGGCACCGGAGACGCGCGGAACGCGAAAGCCTCCGCCGGGCGCATTGCCGACAACATCGTGCATTTCGCGCGCACCCTGCGCCGCGCCGGCATGCCGGTGGGTCCGGCGAGCGTGGTCGATGCGGTTCAGGCGGTGGAGGTGGCCGGCATCCGCAACCGCGAGGACCTCTACTGGACGCTTCATTCCGTCTTCGTGCACAAGCGCGAGCAGCGGGCGGTCTTCGACGAGGCCTTCCGGATCTACTGGCGCTCGCGCGGGCTGGTAGAAAAACTGCTGTCGATCCTCTCGCCCGTTGCCCCGGCGCGCAGCGAGCCCGACAAGCCGAAGGCCGCGCAGACCCGGGTCGCCCAGGCATTTCAGGCGACCCGCGAGCGCGAGCAGCAGGAACGCGAGGAGCTTGAGATCGACGCGAGCTTCACCGTGTCGGGGCGCGAGGTGCTGCAGCGCAAGGACTTCGCCCAGATGAACGCGGAGGAGCTGCGCGCCGCCAAGGACGCGCTCCGCCGCATGGTGCTGCCGATGGAAAAGGTCCGGCGCCGGCGGCTCGTCGCCGCCACCCGGGGCCGGATCGACCCCAGGCGAACGCTGCGGTCCTCGCTCAGGACCGGCGGCGACATGATCGACCTGCGCCACCGCAAGCCGGACCTCAAGCGCCCGCCCGTCGTCGCGCTTTGCGACATTTCCGGCTCGATGAGCCAATACACCCGCCTCCTTTTGCATTTCCTGCATGCGCTGACGGAGGAACGACGCAACGTCCATACGTTCCTGTTCGGCACGCGGCTGACCAACGTCACCCGGCAGCTCAGGATGAAGGACCCGGACGAGGCGCTGATCGCCTGCACCGAAGGGGTCGAGGACTGGTCCGGCGGCACGCGGATCGCAACGGCGCTGGCCGATTTCAACAAACACTGGTCGCGCCGCGTGCTCTCCGGCGGACCGGTCGTGCTGCTGGTGACCGACGGGCTGGAGCGCGATACGGACGAGGATCTGGAACGCGGAGATCGACCGGCTGCACCGCTCCTGCCGCCGGCTGATCTGGCTCAACCCGCTGCTGCGCTTCGAAGGCTTCGAGGCACGCGCCAAGGGGGTGCGGGCCATGCTGCCGCATGTGGACGAGTTCCGCGCGGTGCATTCGCTCGACGCCGTGGCGGACCTGTGCCGGGCGCTCTCCGGCGCGCGCGGCTTCACCCGGGAGGTCGACCCGCGCCGCTGGCTGCGCGCGGCAACGGCGCGCCAGGCAAGCTGATCCGGCGTCAGCTCAGAAGAAAAGCTTCCACACCAGCGGCAGCAGCACGGCGGTCGCGACCGCATTCAGGCCCATGGCAAGGCCGGAAAAAGCGCCCGCCGTCTCGTTGACCTGAAGCGCGCGCGACGTGCCGATGCCGTGCGAGGCAACGCCGATGGCGAAGCCGCGGGCGCGCCAGTCCCGGATGCGCATGAGGTCAAGCACCAGCGGCCCGAAGGCTGCGCCCAGAATGCCGGTCAGAATGACCAGAACGGCGGTGAGCGAGGGCAGCCCCGCCCAGCGCCTCGGAAATGCCCATGGCGACGGGCGCGGTCACGGACTTGGGCGCCAGCGAGGCCAGCGTTTCGCGCGAGGCATCGAGCGCCATGGCAACGCCCACCGCCCGACACGGCCGCCGTGAGCGAACCGGCAAGCAGGCTGGCGAGGATCGCAAGCGCCGAGCGGCGCACCTTCTCAAGCTGGCGATAAAGCGGCAGGGCAAGCGCGACCGTCGCGGGGCCGAGCAGGAAGTGGACGAATTGCGCGCCGTCGAAATAGGTCCGGTAGGAGGTGCCGCTCACAAGCAGCAGGCCGGCGATCAGCGCCACGGCGATCAGCACCGGATTGACCAGCGGATGAAAGCCGGCCTTGCGATAGAGCCAGAAGCCGGCCTGATAGGCGACGAGCGTCAGCGTGAGCGCGGCGAGCGGGCTTGCCGAAAGATAGACCCAGACCTCGGTGAGCGGAGCGTTCATGCGCCGTCTCCCCCGCGTCCGGGCGTTGCATCCGCATCACCGTCCCGTCCTTTCAGCGTCCAGCGCATGACGAGCGCGGTGACGGCGATGGTCAAAAGCGTGGAGACGACAAGCGAGACGGAGATCGCGACGCCCTCGCGCCCCAGAAGCCCCAGATGCAGCACGACGCCGACGCCGGCCGGAACGAAGAGCAGAGCCAGATTGCGCAGGAGCGCATCGCCCGTTTGCGACAGCTCGACCGAGGGGCCGCCGCGAACAACGAGGCCGGTGAACAGGAACACCATGCCGAGCACGGGGCCCGGCACCGGCAATCCGGTGGCGACCACGATCGCCTCCCCCGCCAGTTGACAGCACAGGATGATGGTCAATGCGCCAAGCATGGGGCCCCCGGGATCTCGTTCGGATATCTGCGATCCGACAGTGCCCCCTGCCGCGACCGGCGGCAAGCCGGGCGTTGCGCGGATTGTCCCCCACACCGCAAAAGCCCCCGGGAGGGGCTTTCCCGGGGGCTTCGCTTTCCAGGCGGATCAGGCCTGGACCGTCCTATTCCGCCGGCGCGGGGCGCGCACCGCCATCGGAACAGGCCGGATCGCCAAGCATGGTTTCCGCCTGCGCGAGATCTTCCTGCCAGGGAGCGAGCCGCTCCAGCACAAAGAGGAAGGCGGCAAGCAGCGCGGCGAAAATCAGCGCCAGCGCCCAGAACGGCAGCGGCAGCAGGTCGGCGAAAGTGATCTTGCCGAAGTCGCCCCAGCCAAGCGCGGCGTCGATCGGCGCCTTGACATAGCCGTAGAAGATCGCGCCCGCGACCCCGCCGGCAATGATCGCCCAGGCATCCCGGTAGCCGGCGCCCGCCTGGGCGAGCGCGGTTCCCGGGCAAGCGCCGGCAAGCGCGATGCCGACCCCGAGGATCAGCCCGCCGATCAGGACCGGGCCGACGGCGAAGGCCTTGGGGTGCAGCGCGACGCCGAAGAGACCGTTCAGCACCGCCAGCGCGACGAGGCCGGTGATGGTGGCGGCGAGGAACATCTTCAGCATGGTGAAGTTGCGGAACTGGAACTGGCCGACGAGAACGCCGGGCTCCATGACGCGGCTTTTCTCCAGCGCGGCACCAAAGACCAGGCCCATGGCCAGTCCGAGAACGATGAGCCAGAACAAAGACATGACCAGACCTCCTAGACTTTCTTGAACATGGCGGCGGTGAGAATGCCGCCGGCGAACATGGCGACCACCGCGACCGTGGATCCGACGGCGAGCTGCGCCATGCCGGAAATGCCGTGGCCCGAGGTGCAGCCGCCGGCAATGCGCGCGCCGAGCAGCAGCACGAAGCCGCCGGCAAAGCCCATCGCCATCCGGCCCCACAGGCTGGAGACGCCCGTCATGCGGGTCCAGGCCGGCGAGAAGCTGGCGCGGCGCGAGCCCGACATCGTCGCCGACAGGAACGCGCCGAGCGCGATGCCGATGACCAGCGCCGACTGCCAGAAGTATTTGCCGCTGCTCATGTATTTGGCGAAATAGTCGATCTGCGCCGCGGCCGGATCAACGAGGCTCGCGACGAAGCCGCCGGCGGTCACGAAGGACGAGGACGCGCCGAGCGCGGTATCGACCAACAGGAAGGCCGGGATCTGAAGAAGGCCGATCACCACGCCGGCGGCGTAGGGCGACCAGTTTCTGTCGGTGAGTGACAACATGACGAACTCCCTAGCGGATTTGGTTCGTCAATAATATTCTAATGTACGAATATTTGAATACGCAGGATCGCTTAGACGGGCGGGAGCCCTTTCGCGCCGCTCTCAGTTGATCGCGATGACGGGCGTGCGCACGCGCACGCGGGCGAAGAGATCGGCGATGTCGCGGTTCTGCATGCGGATGCAGCCGTAGGAGACGGCGCGGCCGATGGAGCCCGGACGATTGGTGCCATGGATCGCGTATTCGCCGCCTGCGAGCGTCATTGCCGCGACGCCCATCGGATTGTTCGGCGCCCCGCCGGCGATCACGGCCGGCAGATGCGGCAGGTCGCGTTTCACCTCCGCCGGCGGCGACCAGGCCGGTTTGACATGCATGCCATTGATATAGGTGCGGCCGACCCAGACCTTGCCGCGCTTGCCGACGGCCACCGGATAGCGCAGCGCCACCCCGCCGCGCTGCACGAGATAGAGCCGGCGCTCGCGGTTCTTGACGACGATGGTGCCGGGCGCGAAGCGGGCATCGGAAAAGGCGACGACCTCGGGCGCGGCGAAGGACGGCGCCGACCACAGCACCAGCCCGATCGCCGCATAGATGGCCACCAGAACCCAAATCATCTTGCGCATGGCAAACGCTCCCCAATCGTTACCAAAGAGTTTACGCGACCGCAGACAGCGAATGAATGGCCCCGGGCAGGCGAAGTGATTCTATGGTTAGCGGGGCCGGGCCGGCATGATTTGCGACCCGATATGAACCGCCGGGGCTGGGAAACGTATTTGAAAGAGGATCGCGATAGGGTACCCCTCGCCGGCATGAGGCGGTGAAGCAGCGGAAAGGACCACATGACTATGAGCCCCCGCGAGCGGCAGCAACGGACAACCGGCGACGCCGCCCACACGGCCCACCGGTCGACGCCCGCGCCTTCCGCGAGGCCATGAGCCGGCTCGGGTCCGCCGTCCATATCGCAACGACCGCGGGAAGCGGCGGACGCTTCGGAACGACCGTCTCGGCGGTGACCTCGGTCTCCGACGCCCCGCCGACGGTGCTGGTCTGCGTCAACCGTCAGGCCCGCATCAACGCCTCGATCAAGACGAACGGCGTCTTCGCGATCAACACCCTGCCCGCCCATGCGGAGGATCTGTCCAATGCCTTCGCCGGCAAGGGCGACCTTCCGACCGAGGACCGCTTCTCGCTTGCCGAATGGCAAACGCTGGCAACCGGCGCGCCGGTTCTCTCCACCGCCCGCGTCGCGCTCGACTGCCGGGTGACGGAGATCTCCGAGGTCGGGACCCATTCCGTCATCTTCGGCGAGATCGTCGCCCTGTCGCTCGGTGAACGCGGCCCGGCGCTGATCTATCTCGACCGCGCCTACCACCGCATCTGACCGCTTGCCGATGCCCGATCTCCTCAATCTTCTCACAGACGTGCCGGGCCTCAGGGTCGGCAATGCGCAGGACGCGCGGCTGAAATCGGGCGTTACCGTCTGCCTGCCGGACGAGCCGGCGACCGCCTCCGTCGCGATCCACGGCGGCGCGCCGGGCACCCGCGAAGCCGCCCTGCTCGACCCGCGCTTCACGGTCGAAAAGATCGACGCGCTGGTGCTGTCCGGCGGCTCGGCCTTCGGCCTCGACGCGGGCTCGGGCGTGCAGATGGAACTGGCGAAGATGGGCCGGGGCTTTGCGGTCGGCGATGTGCGCGTGCCCATCGTGCCGAGCGCGATCCTCTTCGATCTGGCAAACGGCGGCGACAAGGACTGGGGCGACGAAAAACCCCTATGGCGCGCTCGGGCGCCAGGCGGTGCGCGCGGCCGCCCGCGATTTCGACCTGGGATCGGTGGGCGCCGGCACGGGCGCGACGACGGCGACCCTCAAGGGCGGGCTCGGCTCCGCCTCCCTGCGGCTTGAAAACGGCGCGACGCTCGCAGCCCTCGTCGCGGTCAACGCGCTGGGCTCGGCCACCATGGGCGACACGCCGCATTTCTGGGCGGCCCCCTTCGAGCGGAACGGGGAATTCGGCGCCCTCGGCCTGCCCTCCTCCGCAAGCGGGCGTTTCGACGTACCGCGCACCAAGCTCGACGGCCTCAAAGAGGGCGCCAACACCACCATCGCGATCGTCGCGACCGACCTGGCGATGACCAAGGCGGAGTTGCAGCGCCTCGCGGTGATGGCGCATGACGGCTTCGCCCGCGCGCTCTGGCCGGCGCATACAGCGCTTGACGGCGATCTGGTCTTCGCGCTCTCCACCGCGCGCATCCCGCAAAGCGACCCGCTCGCGGACGGCATCGCCGCCGGGGCGGCGGCGGCCTCCGTCATGAGCCGGGCGATTGCGCGCGGCGTTCATGCCGCCTCCCCCGCGCCGGGAGACAGGCTCCCGACCTGGGGCTCACGCTTCGGCTGAACCCGACAGCGCCTATTCCGCCGCTTCCATCGCGGGGCCTTCCGGCCTGTTCGCCCCGAGCCGGGCCAGCAGCTGCTCGCGCTTCGCTGCCGCCTTGCGCAGGTTCGCCTCCTTGACCGGTCCGAAGCCGCGCACCAGATCCGGCACCCGCGCGATCTCGACCAACAGGCCGTAGTCGGCCTCCCCGACCCGTGCCGCGATCCGCTCGAGATCCGCCAGGTAGCTTGCGACGAGCGCGCGCTCGGCCTTGCGTTCCGCCGTCCGTCCGAAGATGTCGAACACCCCGCCGCGCAGGCGCTTCAGCCGGGAAAGCAGGCCGAAGGCCGTGAAGATCCACGGCCCGAAGGCGATCTTCTTCGGCCGTCCGGTCTTGGGGTCGGCCTCGCGGGAGATCAGCGGCGGCGCCAGCATGACCTTCAGCTTGCGCGGATCGGCGAATTGCGTCTCTAGCTTTGCCTTGAACGCGGGATCGGAATAAAGCCGCGCCACCTCGTATTCGTCCTTGTAGGCCATGACCTTGTAGAGCATGTCCGCAGCCGTGCGGGTCAGGCGCATGGTGCCGCCCCCCCTTGCCTCGTCCGCCGCGCGCACCGTGTCGATGGCAGCGAGGAAGGTCCGCGCATAGGCCTCGTCCTGATAGGCGGTCAATTCGCGTGCGAGGAAGGCGATCCGGTCGCAGAGATCCATATCCTCAGCCCTGGCGTCCGCATCCGGCGACGGCAGCGCGGCGAGCAGCGCCTCCGGCGTTTCGGCCAAACGCGCCCGGCGCGGAAGGCTGCAAGGTTCTTGTCGACCGCCGCGCCGTTCAGCCGGATCGCGGCTTCCAGCGCATCGGTGGCAAGCGGCAGGCGGCCGGCCTGATGCGCCATGCCAACCAGCATCATGTTGGCGAAGATCGCATCCCCCAGGACCGCTTCGGCCACGCCGGCAACGTCATGCGCATGAAACAGCGGGCAGGCCTCCTCCAGCGTCTTGCGCATGCGCGCCTCGTCGAAGGAGAGCGTCTGCTTCATGACGAATTCGGCCGTCGGCGCGACCCGCGAGTTGGCGAAGCCGGCGGTCTTCTGGCGATCGATCAGCGCGAGCTGCTCGGCGTTGGTCGCAACCACCATGTCGGAGGCGATCAGCACGTCGAGGCTGGCGGTGGGGATACGCGGGCCCTCGATGGTGCTGTCGGCTCGCGCGAAGCGGATGTGCGAGGTCACCGGTCCGCCCTTTTGCGCAAGACCGGTCATGTCGAGGGTCGAGGCCTGCTTGCCGTCCACATGGGCGGCCATGGCAAGCACGGCGGCGGTGGTCGTGACGCCCGCGCCGCCGATGCCGCCGATCAGCACATTGAGCGTTGTCTCAAGACCCGCGACCGGTGCGGGCGCCAGCCCGGCGACCAGCGCGTCGATATCGATGCCCTGCCCGTCCGCCTTGCGCAGCTCCGCGCCTTCCACGAAGACGAAGGAGGGGCAGAAGCCCTTCACGCAGGAGAAGTCCTTGTTGCAGGACGACTGGTTGATGCGCCGCTTTTCGCCGAAGGAGGTGGGAAGCGGTTCCACCGACAGGCAGTTGGACTGTACCGAACAATCGCCGCAGCCCTCGCAGACGCGGTCGTTGATGAAGAGACGGCGATCCGGATCGGGGAAGGATCCGCGCTTGCGCCGGCGGCGTTTTTCCGCGGCACAGGTCTGGTCGAAGATCAGCGCGGTCACGCCCGAAATCGCCTGAAGTTCGGTCTGGACCTCCATCAGGTCGTCGCGGTGGCGCACGTCGGTTCCCGGCGCGAGATCGGACCGCCCGAGATAGGCGTCCGGCTCCTCGCTGACGACGACGACCCGTTCGACGCCCTCCGCCTCGAGCTGGCGGGTGATCTGCGGAACGGTGAGCGTGCCGTCATGCGGCTGACCGCCGGTCATGGCGACCGCATCATTGAACAGGATCTTGTAGGTGATCGACACCTTCGAGGCGACGGCCTGGCGGATCGCCAGGATCGCGGAGTGAAAGTAAGTGCCGTCGCCGACATTGGCGAAGACATGAGTGTCCTTGGCAAAGGGCGATTGCCCAACCCAGAGCACGCCCTCGCCGCCCATGGCGATCTGGCCGTCGGTGGTCCGGCCAGCGACCTCCGTCATGGCGTGGCAGCCGATGCCCGGCAATGCCCTGGCGCCCTCCGGCACGACGGTGGAGGTGGAATGCGGACAGCCGGAGCAGAAATAGGGAACCCGCGCGGCGCGTTCCGCATGGCCCTGCGACCACATCACCTGCCGGTTCATCCGGTCGGCAACAGCGCGCATCTCCTCGCTGACGAGGTCTGAGGGCAGATAACTGAGCAGCGCGGGAATGATTTCGGCAACCGCCAGTTCCAGCACGTCGGAGAGAAGCGGCGCACCGTCGGGCGTGCGCTTGCCCCAGATCTGCGGACGCATCCGCTCCGGCCAGCCGTAGGCGATTTCCTTGATCTGCGGTTCCAGGAAGGCGCGCTTGTGCTCCACCACCAGAAGCCGCTCCAGCCCCCGCGCGAAATCGGCGATCCCCTGCGGCTCCAGCGGCCAGGGCATCGCCACCTTGTAGATCGCAAGACCGATGTCGCGGGCCCGGGCCTCGTCGATGCCGATCATGTCGAAGGCCTGGCGCAGGTCGCGATAGGCCTTGCCGGTGGCAACGATGCCGATGCGCGGCTTGTTGGCGCCGAAGGCGACCCGGTCCAGTCCGTTCGCCCGCACATAGGCCTGGGCGGCGGGAACGCGGATGTCGCGCAGAAGCCGTTCGGTCTCCAGCCGGTTGCCGAGCAGCAGCACACGGTTCAGGTCTTCATCCGCACGCGGATCCTGCGACTTCGGCAAGACAAAGGTCAGACGGCGCGGGTCGACGGAAATCGTCGCCGAGGCGTCCATCGTGTCGGCCAGACAGATCATCGCGCTCCACAGCCCGGAAAACCGCGACATGGCGATGCCGTGCAAGCCGAAGTCCAGCACTTCCTGAATGTCGGACGGGTTGAGCACCGGCATTTCGACGTGTTCGAAGAAGAACTCCGACTGCGCCGGCAGGATCGAGGACTTGGCGAGATGATCGTCGCCGGCAAGCGCGAGAACCCCGCCATGCACGGCCGCGCCGCTGGCGTTGGCCTGACGCAGGACGTCGCCGGCGCGGTCGACGCCGGGCGCCTTGCCGTACCAGATGCCGAAGACACCGTCGTAATCGCTGCCCTTGCCGTGCTGGCCGACCTTCTGCGTGCCCCAGACCGCGGTCGCGCCGAGCTCCTCGTTCACGCCCGGCTTGAAGACGATGTTCGACGTCTGCGTATGACGCCGGGCGCGCACCAGTTCGGTGTCGTAGCCGGCGAGCGGCGAGCCGCGATAGCCGGAAATGAAGCCTCCCGTCTTCAGCCCGGCCTCCGCGTCGAGGCGGGCCTGATCGAGCGGCAGCCCGCACCAGCGCCTGGATGCCGGTCAGATACACCTGGCCGCGCGTGGAGACATATTTGTCGTCGAGGGAAACGGTTCTGGCGATAACGTTCATGGGACGGCCTCCTCATCCGTCGGGCGCGGGCCGGATGTCGGCCGCACGCGCCCCGGTGTTCACATGCCGTCCAATATCGTCCTTTTGGCAGTCCAATTCTGTGCTAACCTGCCGGAAACTTCCGCAATAATGGCAATATTGTTCCCCAAAGGGTGATATGAGCGAAAAAAGTCTTCTCGATCCGTCGGATATCCGGGTCCTGCAAATTCTCCAGCGCGACGCGTCGCTGTCGATCGCCGAAATCGCGCGCGAAGCCGGCATGAGCCAGACGCCCTGCTGGCGGCGCATCAAGAAGCTGAAGGAAAACGGCATCATCCGCCAGGTGGTGGCGGTGGTCGACCGCGAGGCGGTGGGCCTCGGCTTCGTCGCCTATGCCTTCGTCAAGCTGGGCGTGCCGAGCCGCGACAACATGGAGACCTTCGACAAGCTGGTCGACCGCTGGCCGGAAGTCGTGATCTGCGAGAGAATCACCGGCGCGGTCGACTATCTGATCAAGGTGGTCGCCACCGACATCAAGGCCTATGACGACTTTCTGCGGCTGAAGCTCCTGGACAACACGCTGGTCTCCGACGTGCAGTCCCGCATCGTGGTGCATACCGTCAAGCACACGGTCGCCCTGCCGATTCGCGAGACCTGACGCCGGGTGCCGGGCGGATCCCGACCCGACGGTGCATCTGCAGGCGGCTGACGCCTGACGCAAGCGGGGACTGAGCCGCGCCGGCACCGATCCGCGCGGCGCGCAGCGACAAGTGGGACGGCCCAGCCTTCCGGCTCGCTTTCGCGAGGCTGACGCGCCATGTCTTCGCGCATGACGCTTGGCTCGGCCCGCACGCATTGCTTTCTGCGCTCACCGTTCGGCACGGCCTGACGCATTGCATGGCTTCCAGCCGCCCGTTTCACCGTCATGTCGGGAGCGGTTCATTCCGCCCCCGGCTACGGCGTCGCCGGCGCGGCCGTCACCGGCAAGGTGACCTCGGCGATGGCGTCGTCGTCGGGCGCGGAGCGGACGGAGAAGCCGAGCGCCTGACACATGGCCAGCATCGTCGTGTTCTCCTTCAGCACCTCGCCCTTGATGGTCTCGATGCCGTCGGCCGCCGCATAGTCGATGATCAACTGCATCAAGGCCCAGCCGAGCCCGATCCCCTTGAGGCGCGACTGCACCAGGATGGCGTATTCGCCGCTGCGGTGGTCGGGATCCGCATGCAGCCGCACCACGCCGAGGATCTTCCCGGTCTCGGGATCGGTCGCGGCGAAGGCCATGGCGCGCGAATAATCGAGCTGGACGAGACGCGCCATGAAGGCGTGATTGAACTCCTTGACCGGCGCAAAGAAGCGCAAACGCAGGTCTTCCGGCGACACGGTCTCGAAAAACGCGCGGTAGCGGTCCTCGTCCTCCGGGCGCACCGGCGCAACCCGCACCGTGGACCCGTCCTTCAGCTCCAGCGTGCGCTCCCACTCCTTGGGATAGGGCGCGATGGCGAGCCGCGACGTGCCTCGCCGGCCCGCATGGGTCGCCGGTTCGGCCACCGCGATGCGGGCATCGAGGGCGCAGACCCCGAAGCGGTCCGCCACCAGCGGGTTGATGTCGAGCTCGAGGATTTCCGGAAGGTCGACGGCGATCTGCGCGAGCTTCACCAGCGTCAGCGCGATGGCGTCCATATCGGCGGCCGGAAGATTGCGGAATCCGGAAAGCAGCCGGCTCACCCGCGTCTGGCGGATCAGCGCCTGGGCGAGATTGAGATCGAGCGGCGGCAGCGCCAGCGCCACGTCGCCGATGATCTCCACTCCCGTGCCGCCATGTCCGAAGACAAGAACGGAGCCGAAGGTCGGATCGTCGGCGAGCCCAGCGAAGAGCTCCTGCCCCTGCGCCCGCGTCAGCATCGGCTGCAGCGCGAAGCCGGAAATCTCCGCGTGGGGATGGTCGCGCCGCACCCGCTCGCCGAGCGCCCGGGCCGCGTCTTCCACCGCCTCGCGGGTGGCAAGGTCAAGAAGCACGCCGCCGAAATCCGACTTGAACGGCAGGTCGGGCGACACCAGTTTGAGCGCCACCCGCGTGCCCTCGCCCAGGATCGCGTCGGCGATCCGTCCGGCCTCCTGCGGGTCGGCAGCCAGCCGCGTCGGCACCTGCCGGATGCCATAGGCATCGAGCACGATAGAAATCTCTTCCGGCGTGAGCCAGCTGCGCGACTGGTCGAGCGCGGCGCGCACCACGGCGCGGGCGGTGTCGACATCGGGCGAGAAATCCGCAGGCAGGCTGGGCGGGGCCGCCATCAGCATCTCGCGACCTTCCGCGTAGCGCACCAGATGCATGAAGGCGCGCACCGCATCGAAGGCGCTGGCATGGGTGGGAACGCGGGCGGCATCCAGCGCCTGGCGGGGAAGCGGCGCACCGGCGGCAAGGGCGACCAGCAACGGCTTCTTGCGGCCATAGCCATGGGCGTGACCGCGCGCGCCATGGGCATGCGCAAGCGCCTCGGCGATGACGGCGACCGGCGAGAAGGCCGACGGCGCGACAACCGCGAGCACCGCGTCGACGGCCTTGTCGTCGAGCAGGGTCGAACCGCCCGCGCATAGGCCTCCGCCGGCGCCGTCTCATGCAGGGTCAGCGGGTTGACGTGGGCCACGCCGGGCCGTTGCAGGCCCTCCAGCGCCGCCTGGGTGTCGGGACCGGGCCGCGCCAGCGTGCCGCCCTGGCGTTGCAACTGGTCGCGGCGATCATCGACAGGCTGCCCCCGGTGGCGACGATGGCGAGGCGCCGGCCGTTCACCGGCTTGACCCGGGTCACGGTCTCGGCCGCCTCGAACATTTCGTCGATGTCGTCGATCCGCAGAACGCCGGCGCGCGCGAGCGCTGCATCGAACACGGCGTCGGGCGCGACGATGCGACCGGCATGGGTCCTTCCCTCGCCCCGGACCTCGCGACTTGCCCCGGAGCGCAGCACGATCACAGGCTTGGAGCGGGCCGCGGCGCGGGCGGCGGAGAGGAACTTGCGCGGATTGGCGATGGTCTCCAGATGCACCAGGATCGCGCGCGTCTTGTAGTCGAGGGCAAACCAGTCGAGCAGGTCGGACACGTCGATATCGGTGCGCTGGCCAAGCGACACGGCGCCGGAAAAACCGATCCGGTTGGAGGCCGCCCAGGACAGCGTGGCATTCACGATCGTGCCGGAGCGGGCGATGAAGGCAAGGTCGCCGCCCTGCGCATCGGTGGCGCCCAGATGCGCGGCCACATTCGCGCCGGGCGCGGCAATGCCGAGACTTCCGGGGCCGAGCAGGCGCAGCGTGTTGGGACGGGCGGCGGCGAGCGCCGCGCGCACGTCCTCGTCGCTCCAGCGGTCGTAGCCGCCGGCAAGCGCGACCGCGGCGCGCGTGCCCGCGGCGCCGGCCGTGCGGATGATCTCGGCCGCATCACTGGCCTGGCCGACGTAGAGCAAAAGGTCGGGCGCGCGGTCGAGATCCTCGATGCGTCGTTTGGTGGCGAAAGGCCGCCGGCGCCTCCTTGCCGCATCCGACAAGCGTCATCGGCCCCTTGAAGCCGCTGTCGGCCAGACGGTTGAGCAGAAGGTCGAGCGCCTCGTCGCCAAACCGGTTGGGTCCGACGACCGCCAGCGACGCGGGGCGAAACAGGCCTTCGAGATTGCGAATGGTCACGGGAACGATCCTTCACCCGTCAATGCGCGATGCAGTGACGTTGCGCCGACGATCTGTCGCCGGTTCCCCGGCAACGCCTCCCGTTCGATACCTGGTTCAAAAACACAAAAGGTCCATGGCACCGCCGCGTCGCGCAGTCGCGGCGGCGGTGCCATGCAGGCCTGCAAAGGCTCCCCCCGCTACAGGCCCGGTCTAAGGGGCGCGCTCAATGCGCCATCATCACCGGCACGGTCATCGACGCAAGAATGTCGCGCGTCGCGCCGCCGAACAGGAACTCGCGCATGCGCGAATGGCCGTAGCCGCCCATGGCGACCATGTCGATGTTGTTGTCCGACACGTAGTTCAGGATCGCATCCGCGACACCGGAGGTCGGCCGCGGCACCACGTCGATCGTGACGTTGAGACCGTGGCGGGCCAGATAGGTGGCGATGTCGGCGCCCGGCTCCCCGGAGGTGCGACGCCCGGTCTCCACGATCATCACGGTGACCTTTTCCGCCATCTGCAGCAGCGGCAGGGCGGCATGCACCGCACGCGACGCGGTCGGGCTGCCGTCCCAGGCGACCATGACATTCTTCAGCGGCAGCGTGCTGCCGATATAGGGCACCACCAGCACCGGAACGCCGGCCTCGAACAGGACGGATTCAATCAGCATCTCGCGCATGGGCTCCGGATCGTCCGGATTTTCCTGGCCGATCATGACGAGATCGGTCAGCCGGCAATGCGCCAGAAGCGTCTCCGTCGATCCGCCGGTGATGATTTCCGCGGTGCGGATCTCGGCGGTGACGCCGGCCTTGCGGGCCAGTTCGTTGAAGGTGTCGCCGGCTTCCTTTGCCGCCTTCAGCGCCTGGTTGCGGGCGATTTCCACATAGTCGGGCGGCATCGGCGCGGCAATGAAGCCCGGCACGACCGGCTCGAAGGCAACCGTCAGTCCCGTCACATGCGCTCCCGTGCGCGCGGCGAGATCCAAAGCGACCTGCGCGGTCTTCTGCTTGCCATTGAGATCGACAAGCGTGGTGATGTCCTTGATTGCCATGTGGAATTCCCTCCGTTCCGTGGGCAGGAAAGCACGTTAGCGAGTGCCCCGCCTTTTCGCAACAGAGCCTAAGCCGGCGCGATCCTTTCCTCCTTGACCGGGATCAATTGCAGATGATTTCCGAATGAATTTCCAACGACTTTATCCACACCGCGGGAGCGCGCGTTACGCAATCGCCTGCCTCGCGGATCAAGTGTAAATCTTCGATCATTTTATTCGATTCATGAAAATCCACGAGCCACAGCGGACGTAAACAGGTTCGAAAGCGACATGAAAGTCTAGATCGCTGGACATCTAAATACAATTGGAGGCAAGTATGCGTAAAACGGCAATCGGAATTGCAGCAGCGACGTTCTTTGCACTTGGCAGCGTGGCAAATGCCGCGAATATCGTGGAAACGGCCAAGAGCGCCGGATCGTTCAACACGCTGCTCGCGGCGGCCGAGGCGGCGGGCCTCGTCGAGGCGCTGAGCGCGCCCGGCCCGCTGACGGTCTTCGCCCCGACGGATGAAGCATTCGCCGCCCTTCCCGAGGGCACCGTCGAGAACCTGCTGAAGCCGGAAAACAAGGACCAGCTTGCCGCGATCCTGACCTACCACGTCGTCGGTCAGAAGATCATGTCGGGCGATATCCCGGATGCGACCACCGAGGTCGAGACGCTGAGCTCCGGCGATGACAAGACCATCACCGTCGTGAAGTCCTCCACCGGCGTGACGGTCGACGGCGCCACGGTCGTGACCGCCGACATCGAGGCGGACAACGGCGTGATCCATGTGATCGACAAGGTCATCCTGCCGTCGAACTGACGTGACTGACGTCGCCGCGCTTCCGTGTCAGGCGCGACGAGAAGAGGGGTCGGATCGTTCCGGCCCCTTTTTCATGCCGGCCGACGGACGCGGACCTCCGACGTTCAGCGCGCGTCCGGCCTCAGGAGCGGGCAGCCACCGCCGTGCGTGCCTCGGAGATCCTTTGTCCGCGCGCGACCGCCCCCCGGCCGCCAGTGGTTTCCCGGTAGAGTGCAAGCGTCTCGTGGTCGCCCTCCTCGGCCGGCGTGGTCGCCAGATCTGCGTAGGCGAAACGCTCGGGATCGGAGAAAATCCGCTTCTGCAAGCGGTTCACCCGCCAAACGCCCCAGGCGAGACGCGCAAGATTGCCGAACGACCGCGCCCAATGCCGCGGATAGAACACAAGCGCCGGCTCCAGCGGCAGGCCCGGACGCCGGTCGCGGCGGTAGCGCCGACGCAGCAACCCGCCTTCAAGCGGGTGCACGCCCTCAAGCTTGTAGGCGAGATAGAACTCGGTCACCTCGTTGAGATTGATGCCCTTGTTCTTCTGCGCCGCGGACCGTCGGCCGATGCGTTCGATATGCTCCGGCGTGTAATAGGCGTGCCAGGCATCGCGATAGATCCCGTCCCATTCGGCATCCGACATTGTCTCGTGATGGGTCACCCGCTGACAGGCGTCATATTTGTTCGGGTCCGGGTCCATCCAGACGCCGGCCTCCGCCATCCGCTTGTGGTCGGCCGAGCCCGGCAAGGGCGTGAGCACGAAGAACTCGAGCAGATCGATCGGCAGCTCTTCCTGAACGATCCTGATGTCCCGCAAGATGCTCTCGCGCGTATCCGCGCCGAATCCGAGAATGTAGCCGGCGATGATCGTCGCGCCGTACTCGCGCCATTTCTGGATCATGGCGCGATATTCGGTGATCTTGTTCTGCCGCTTGTTTGCTTCCAGCAGGTTGTCCGGGTTGATGTTTTCCAGCCCCATGAACACCCGCTCGACGCCGGCGCGGCAGGCCTTGTCGATGAACCCCTCGACCTTATGGCACAGCATGTCGACCTGAATGGTCAGCCGGAAATGCAGGCCCTCGACATCGCGCAGGTGGATCAGCCGATCGAACAGGGCTTCCCAGTTGCGGTTGCGCGCGAGATCGTCGTCGGTGACGAAGAATTTGTAGATGCCCTGCGCCAGATTGGCGCGGATGATCGCCTCGAGATCGTCCGGCGTGCGAAACCGGCTCTTGCGCCCCTGGACGTTGATGATCGTGCAAAACGAGCATTGATAGGGACATCCGCGCCCGAGATCGAAGCTCGTGTAATTGGCGCCGGTTCGACCGACAGTGGCACGGTCGAGAAAGGGAATCGGCTGCGCCTCAAGCGACGGCAGTTGATTGAGGTAGTCGTATTCCGGCTTCAACGCGCCGTCATAAGCGTCCCGCAGCACGACATCGAGACGCTGTTCCTCCAGTTCGCCGGCGAACAGCGAGATGCCCATGTCGCGCGCGGCGACGATTTCCGGCGGTTGCTCCTTGAGCATCGACTTGCAGCCGGAGACGTGGAACCCGCCGATCGCAACCGGGATGCCTGCTTCCAGGAATTTCTGCGAGAGATCGACGGCGCGGGGAAACTGGTTGGTCTGGACGCCCACCATCATGATGAGCGCGCGCCCGCCGTCGCGGCGGATGCGGCGGATGATCTTGTCGGGCCGAATCCGCGTGTTGGTCTCATCCATCGTTTGCGCGCGGATCTCCACACCTGGACCCAACACGTGCCGCGCCGCGCAATCGATCAACAGGCCATTGATCGTCGCAAGCGTATTGGACGGCATCATCGAGCGAAGCCATTGGATGGGATAGCCGTCGGCGTCGTAATGCGACGGCTTGATCATGATGACGTGGAAGATCTCGGACGACACGGCGCCCCCCTTGGATACCCTTGAGGATTTTCACGAAGGTCGCACGCCCGCCGGAGATTAGCAAACCGGTAGATGGGGCGGGCGTTGAAAGACCCCGTTCAAACGCCCCATGACGCAGAGATCCAGCGGATTATCCGCGACGAAGACCGAAAAAACAAAGTAAAATCCATTTTCTTAGAAAACAAATCCCCGACCGGAAACGCCAGCTTACAGTTTTACTACGTGAAATCCGGGCGGAATGATGACCTATCACCAATCACTTCGAGAGATACGACGAGGTATTCTTGAGCTGCGCTCGCATGTGGCGTGGATACGCTTCATGCAGGCCTTCGACCGCGCCGCCAAGGCGAACTTCAACCCCGCCCAACCGCGCATTCCCGCCGGTCACCGCTTCGGCGGACGATGGACCGACGGAAGCGGCCCGACAGGCGGACCCGCGAAGGTCATTCTGGCCGGCGGGAGAGGGGGGCGAAGGCGCGGCGGCCGGACGGCGTACACACCAAATCAATCGCTTCGGCTTCAAACAGCAAGAGATCGAACAGAAGGAATCGTCAGAACCCTTCGCAGGCAGGACCCCAACTGGAAACTGCCGCAATCGGCAACCGTTCCGAATTCCTACGACGGACTGATGTCGCACTATTCAGCGATCCGGAACGCCGCCCAGGCAAGACTCCAGGAACTCGCCAGGATCCGCGCGCTTGGGGCCGGAACGCCCGGACGGGGCCACAACAACCCGCCCGGCGGTCGCGGACCGGGCTTGCCTCAGCCGGCACGCGCGCCTTTGACGGGCACCATATCGACCCGCTATGGCCCCATCACACTGGCCCCGCCGCCGGGTGCCTATTATTATCGTTCGCATCCGGCACGGCCATTGGGATTTGGCTCGGAGCTGCACTATCGGGAATTCACCGACGCGGCCTATCACAGCCTCAGCAAAACCGGCCATTCCGATGCGCGGCTGGTGATGTTCGGCAGCAGCGTCACCGGCTTCAGCTATCGTTCGGGCACCAGTTTCGATACGGGCGGAAAAAGCGACTACGATCTCGCCATCGTCAGCCCGAAACTGTTCGCCGCGGCTTTGAAGGCCGGCGCGCAGCGGCGAGCGGGCGACCGTACGGAACCGATCGAACCCGGGTCGGATGTTGCCGACAGTCTAAAACTGAAAGAAATACTCAAAACCCTAAAAAACCTCAGCGGACGCGAGGTCTCCATCATGATTTACCGGGACTGGACCTTCCTAACCACGCGCGGCCCCTACAGGATTTTGCCATGAACAGACCTTTCCGAGCCTACGCCACCTATCAGACCGGCACCACGGATCAGGAAGAGATCGTCGAGCTGATCGAGCGCGAAACCGGCATCTCATTCGAGGACAGAGGCGACATCGAGTATGGGGACTTCTGGCGGCATCACCCGCCGAGCCGTTACGGCATTCGCGTCGATGTCGTCGACAACGTGCTCTACGACGACGACAACGACAGCTATTCAGCGCGTTACCCGGACCTTTCCATGGACACGGTCTTGGTCGATCTCGGGGTTGAAGACATCAATCATCCCGTTTTCCGCTTTCTTCTGTCCCGCCGGGACCAGTTCAAACCAGTCAAACCGATCGCGATCATGACCGATATTGAGGGCGAACCCTTGACCATCTGGGAAGGTTATCCGCCGATCCCGCCGGAATACTTGGACTAAACGCGCCCGCTCAGATTTTCCTCCGGGCCGCACCACCGGGAATTTACCGACGCGGCCTGCCACAGCCTGAAGATGGCCGGCCATTCCGATGCACGGCGGGTGATGTTCGGCAGCAGCGTCACCGGCTTCAGCTATCGGTCGGGGACCAG
The DNA here is from genome assembly GCA_006384855.1 of Tetraselmis striata. Taxonomy (NCBI): domain Eukaryota; kingdom Viridiplantae; phylum Chlorophyta; class Chlorodendrophyceae; order Chlorodendrales; family Chlorodendraceae; genus Tetraselmis; species Tetraselmis striata. The sequence goes on from VCJN01001642.1 coordinate 67,031, forward strand.
CTTCGATACCGGCGGGAGAAGCAACTACGATCTCGCCATCGTCAGCCCGATACTATTCGCCGCTGCTTTGAAGGCAGGCGCGGGGCGGCGAGCGGGAGGTCGTACGGAACCGATTGATCAGGACTCAGAAATTGCTGAAGCACTCAGCCTGAAACCGATACTCGGGACTTTAGGTAAAATTGGCGGTCGAAAGGTGTCCATCATGCTTTACCGGGACTGGACCTTCCACCCGAACCGCGGCCCTTTCAGGATATTGCCATGACCAAGAGCTATTCAGCTTATGCCATCTATCAAACCGGCACCACGGACCAGCAGAAAATCGTCGACCTGATCGAACGCGAGACAGGTATTTATTTGGAGGACAGCAGCGACATCGAATACGGCGACTATTGGGATTACCATCGGTATCTGACACCTTCTATTCACATGAAAGTAGTGGACAATGTCCTGCACGATGAAGGCGATATATATTTGCCGCGGTTCAAGGGGTATTCGTTGGACACCGTGCTGGTAACTATCGGCGTGGAAGACATCAACAATCCGGTCTTCCGCTTCCTTCTGTCTCGTCCGGACATATTCCGACCGGTCGACACAGTCTCCATATTTACAAACATTGAGGGGAAGAGCGTGGAAGTCTGGGAAGGTTATCCGCCGATCCCTTCGGAATACTTGGACTAAACGCGCCCGCTCAGATTTTCCTCCGGGCCGCACCACCGGGAATTCACAGACGCGGCCTGTCACAGCCTGAAGATGGCCGGCCATTCCAATGCACGGTTGGTGGTGTTCGGCAGCAGCGGCACCGGCTTCAGCTATCGCTCGGGCACCAGTTTCGATACGGGCGGGAAAAGCGACTACGATCTCGCCATCGTCAGCCCGAAACTGTTCGCCGCAGCTTTGAAGGCCGGCGCGCAGCGGCGAGCGGGAGGCCGTACGGAACCGATTGAACCGGGGTCGGATGTTGTCAAAACACTCGAGCTTGACCTTATGCTGGCAACTCTCGGTGGAATAGGCGGACGCGAGGTTTCCATCATGATCTACCGGGACTGGAACTTCCTCACCACGCGCGGCCCCTACAGGATTCTCCCATGACCAAGAGCTATTCGGCCTATGCCATTTTCCAGACCGGCACCACGAACCAACAGGACATCGTCGACCTGATCGAACGCGAGACCGGCATCACGTTCGAGGACAGCAGCGACATCGAATATGGCGACTATTGGGATTATCATCGGTACCCCGCCCCTTATCTTCACGTGCAAGTGGTCGACAATGTCCTGCACGATGAAGGCGATATATATTTGCCGCGGTTCAAGGGCTATTCGCTGGACACGGTGCTGGTCACTATCGGCGTGGAAGACATCAACAATCCGGTCTTCCGCTTCCTTCTCTCCCGCCTGGATCGTTTTCATCCTGTAAAACCGATCGCGATTTTTCCAAACTTCGGCGAAACGAACATCAAAGTTTGGGAAGGCTATCCGCCGATCCCTTCGGAGTATTTGGACTGACCTGCGCCCGCTCGGATTTTCCTCCGGGTCACACCACCGGGAGTTCATCGATGCGGCCCGCCACAGCCTGACGATGGCCGGGCCAGTCCGATGCACGGCGGGTGAGGTTCGGCAGCAGCGTCACCGGCTTCAGCTATCGCTCGGGCACCAGTTTCGATACGGGCGGGAGAAGCGACTACGATCTCGCCATCGTCAGCCCGAAACTGTTCGCCGCAGCTTTGAAGGCCGGCGCGCAGCGGCGAGCGGGAGACCGTACGGAACCGATCGGGCCGGATGCGAAAACAGCGAAGTGGCTTGAACTCGACATGATGTTGCAAACGCTAGAAAGAACCACCGGTCGAAAGGTGTCCATCATGATTTACCGGGACTGGACCTTCCACCCGAACCGCGGCCCTTTCAGGATATTGCCATGACCAGAAGCTATTCAGCTTATGCCATCTATCAAACCGGCACCACGGACCAGCAGAAAATCGTCGACCTGATCGAACGCGAGACAGGTATTTATCTCGAGGAAGACAGCGACGTCGAATATGGGAACTATTGGGGCTCTCCCCCGCCCAGGGTTCACGGAATCCGCATAGATGTGATCGACAACGTCCTTTACGACGACAACGACAGCTATTCGCCGCGTTACCCAGGCTCTTCCATGGACACGGTGCTCGTCGACATCGGCGTGGAAGACATCAACAATCCGGTCTTCCGCTTCCTTCTGTCTCGTCCGGACATATTCCAACCGGCCGAGACAGTCTCCATATTTACAGACATTGAGGGGAAGAGCGTCGAAGTCTGGGAAGGCTACCCGCCGATCCCGATGGAATACTTGGACTAATCATTGATCCTTGCCCCGCCGGGCCAGTCCGATGCACGGCTGGTGACGTTCGGCAGCAGCGTCACCGGCTTAAGCTATCGCTCGGGGACCGGTTTCGATACGGGCGGGAAAAGCGACGACGATCTCGCCATCGTCAGCCCGAAACTGTTCGCCGCGGCTTTGAAGGCCGGCGCGCAGCGGCGAGCGGGCGACCGTACGGAACCGATTGGGCCGAGATCGAAGGTCGCCATTGATCTCGGTTTGAATCCAATAATTAAAACCCTCAACGACGTCAGCGGACGCGAGGTTTCCATCATGATCTACCGGGACTGGACCTTTCTCACGACGCGCGGCCCCTACAGGATTCTGCCATGAACAAACCTCTCGAAGCTATTGCGACCTATCAAACCGGCACGACGGATCAGGAAGAGATCGTCGAGCTGATCGAGCGCGAAACCGGCATCGCGTTCGAGGAAGACAGCGACGTCGAATATGGCGACTTCTGGAGCTATCCGCCGCCCAGAGTGCACGGTATTCGCATTGATGTCGTCGACAACGTGCTCTACGACGACGACAACGACAGCTACTCGCCGCTTTACCCGAACTTTTCCATGGACACGGTGCTCGTCGACATCGGCGTGGAGGACATCAATCATCCCGTTTTCCGCTTTCTTCTTTCCCGCCCTGAGCAGTTCAAACCGGTCAAACCGATAACAATCATGGCTGACGTCGATGACGAGCCCACCGCTCTCTGGGAAGGCTATCCGCCGATCCCGACAGAATACCTGGACTAAACGCACCTGCTCGGCCCTGCACGATGTGACCGGCCGGAAGAGTGAAGTCGCACGCTCCGCCTCAGCCCGAAACGGCCCAGAAAGCACCCGCCTCGGCCGGCAGGGTCGCAAGCATGCGCTCGAAGGCCGCAACATCCACGCAGGCCCGCACGGCGGCCGCGACATCCGCGATACAGCTGTCGGGCGCGAAATTGTGATGCCGGCGCAGGGCCTGAACCTCCCGGGTCATCGTCTCGCGGTCGGCGAAGGCCTGAACATCCGCTTCCGGCTCCCAATCCGCCACGAACAAGGCACGCGCAAGCGCCGGCAGCACTTGCGCGAACCGGATCGCATCTTCCAGCGACAGGCGTTTGCGAAACACCTGAAACACAGCCTGTACCATTGTCCAGGCCTGGTTGCGCGTGGTCAGGCCGGCTGCATCCTGCGCCACGGCCAGCAGCCGCTCGAACTCGGCACAGGCGATTTGATAGTCCCGTGGCATGGGCATGGTCATCGCGCCCTTTTCGTCTGATACACGCGGGTCGCTCCTCTTTGCTCCGGGTCAGGATCACTCCGGCCGGTGCCGCGAAGGTGGCATCCCACAATTTATCGGTAACGCGGCATGGCTTGCACGCGCTATAGAGGGCACTCATCTCCACAAGACACAACCGCCCCATGCCCATCTCGACGTCGACCGACCCGCTCCCGCCCCGCGCCGCCACCGGCTGGCGCTCGCCCTTGATGCTCCTGATGATCATGGCCGCCGCCATGCAGCTTTCCTTTGCTGCCTGGTGGAACCTGATGAACAATTTCGCGGTGCATGAGCTGGCCTTTACCGGACGGGAGATCGGCATCCAGCAGTCGATCCGCGAGATTCCGGGCTTTCTCGCCTTTACCGCGATCTATGTGCTGCTGGTGATGCGCGAACAGACGCTGGCCTATGTCTCGCTCGCCCTGCTCGGCGTCGGCGTTGCCGCGACCGGCTATTTCCCGACCGCCTGGGGCTTCTATCTCACCACGCTCGTGATGTCGGTCGGCTTCCACTACTACGAGACCATGAACCAGTCGCTGTCGCTGCAGTGGCTGCCGAAGGAAAAGGCCGCGGCCGGCATGGGCAAGATCATCGCCGTCGGCGCCTTCGCCCAGCTCGTCGCCTATGGCCTCATCTTCGTCGCGTGGAAGACATTCGAGCTCAGCTTCTCGACCGTGTTTCTGTTTGCCGGACTGCTGACGCTCTGCGTCGTCGGTTTTCTCATCATTGCCTTCCCGCAGTTCCGCGAAGGCGTGCCGCAACGCAAGTCGCTGGTGCTGCGCAAGCGCTACTGGCTCTATTACGCGCTGACCTTCATGGGCGGCGCGCGGCGCCAGATCTTCACGGTGTTCGCGGGCTTCCTGATGGTCGAGCGCTTCGGCTACGACGTGCATGAGGTCGCCGGCCTGTTCCTGATCAATGGCGTGTTCAGCATGATCCTGGCACCGAAGATCGGCTCCTGGATCGGGCGCGTCGGCGAGCGGACGGCGCTGACGGTGGAATATATCGGGCTGATCGGCGTCTTCGCGACCTATGCCTTTGTCACCAACGCGACGCTGGCCGGCGCGCTCTATGTGATCGACCACGCCTTCTTCGCCATCGCGATTGCGATGAAGACCTATTTCCAGAAGATCGCCGACCCGGCCGACATCGCGCCGACCGCAGGGGTCGCCTTCACCATCAACCACATCGCGGCGGTGGTGATTCCGGTCGTCTTCGGACTTGTGTGGCTGGTGTCGCCGGCGGCCGTCTTCCTGATCGGCGCGGGCATGGCCTTCGTCAGCCTTGTGCTGGCGCGCATGGTGCCGCGCGACCCGAGCGACGGACACGAGGTGGAGCCGCTGTTTTCACGCGCAGCACCCGCGCCGGCCGAATGATCGCCCGGCGCAACACGTCGCAATCAAAGGGAAGTCAGGCCTGGCGTTCGGGAACGCGCACGACCAGCCCGTCGAGCGCCTCGGTGACCTTGATCTGGCAGGACAGGCGCGAGGTCGGCTGGACGTCATAGGCGAAGTCCAGCATGTCCTCTTCCATCGGCTCGGGCTGGCCGGTCTTCTCGGCCCAGGCCGGATCGACATAGACGTGACAGGTGGCGCAAGCGCAGGCCCCGCCGCATTCCGCCTCGATGCCGGAAACCATGTTCTTGATGGCATTCTCCATCACCGTGGAGCCAACCGGGGCCTCCACGACAGTCTCGGCGCCGTCGGACGTGATGTAAGTGATCTTTGGCATGGGCGAAGCATCTCGGGATGAAATGAAAGGGCTCGGTTCGAACCCGACATAACCGTTCATCGCCAAAGGTCAAGCGCTGCGCGTGGCCAACCACCCGGCCGACCGCCGCAAAGTTCAGCTTTCAAGCAATCCGTCGATGTAAAAGCCGGCTTCCTCGACCGCAGCGCGCAAGGGCTCCAGATCCGGCATCTCGCCGTCAAGCAGCGCCCGCTCCGCCGCATCCGCCGCGTCCGCCACCTTCCAGGCGCCGACGCCCTTCGCCGATCCGTTGACGGTGTGGACGTTTTCGCGCAGCACCGCCCTGTCGGTCGAGGTTTCGATCCGCCGCATGGCGATCTCCGCCTGACGGGCGAACAGCCGCAACACTTCGCGTTCAAGCTCGCGATTTCCGAGCGTATGCCGGCTGAGATGAACCAGATCGACGGGATCCGCGTGTGTCGCCGCGCTCGCCTCGGCCTGCGCCAGTGCCTGCATCATCACCGCTGCCTTTCCTGCTGTCCCATCATCCGCGCCCGAAGGATCCGGAGCGCCGTGTCAAGTTCAAGCATCGGCAAAAATGACGAAAATCGGGTTAAATCGCGCCCGCGGCGCCCGGAGCCGGTCAACAAAGTGAATCTTTGGTTAACGCGAATTCACGAATTGTCGTAATCCCGCGCGCAGGACGCGGCCCGTCCCGCCCGGATCGTGCCCCGACTGGACGGCGAGCCGGCGCGCGCCCGGCGGCCGTCGCCGTCAGGAGGCGTGGTTCGAAGCGACCGCGCGTCCGGCATCCGTCAGCCGACACACCAGCCAGTCGGGCTTGATTGGGTTGGAAAACCAAGGCTCTGCCCACCCTGCGGCCATGCAGGCGCGGATCGTTTTTTCGGAGACGCGGCGGCCGTCGCGGTCGAAGAGCGGCAATTTTCCACCCGCCTGCGACAGGCCGCGCGCGAGCCAGGCCGCTTGCGCGCGGGTCGGCTTTCGCGACGCCGGTTCGACGGCGCTTCCCCGGCGTGAAGACGTTCGGGCTCCCCCTTTCCTGACCTGCGCCATGCCACCCATCTCCTTGTCATGACTCTGCAAATTCTTGTTCCAGGACGCGGATTGTGTCATTAGCTGTGGTGGTGCGGCAAGTTCGGGCGAGTTGCGTTTAAAGGTCAGAGGCCGACCTTCAACGCTTCCAAGGTCAAGCCCGACGATTTTCGATTTCGGCAGGACTGCCGGAACCGGTGTGCCGTGCAAGGTCTCGCGGCGCCAGAAGCGCCGTGTCACCCGATGTGTAACGAGTACGGACGCGAGGCGAGTTCAAGATGGCAAATCCCCCGAAGGCGAAAGATCCCGCCGAAGCTGCCCTTTCGGCGGTTGAGGAGGCGCTGAAGATCGATTTCGGCGACGACGACCAACAGCAGGCCGCCACCGCCTCGGCGGGCAGCGAGGCCAGCGCGCGCAGTGCGGAGATCAGCGCTTCGGACAGCGCGGCGACGCCCGCACGCCCGGACTCCAACCGCTCCGGCAACCGCCGCGGACGCGGCGGCGGACGGCCGACCTCGGCCGCCAACGACGACCGCCGCTCCATCGGCAACCTGATCTACGCCTTGCAGCGCCGCCCGACCTCGGCGCCTTTCTGGTTTTCCCTCGCGCTCAGCATTCTGTGGATCGCCGGCGGCTGGTGGCTCGCGTCCTCCGCCTTTTCCGCCGAAGTCGCGGCGGTCAGTTCCGCCAATGACATCATGGCCTCCCCTTCGCTGATCCTGATCGCCGTCGCGGTCGTCGTGCCGGTGCTCTTCTTCTGGGCGATGGCGCTTATGATCTTCCGCGCGCAGGAAATGCGCATCGTCGCGCGCGGCATGACCGAAGTCGCGCTGCGCCTCGCCGAGCCGGAGGATGTGGCCAAGGAATCCATTCTCAGCGTCGGCCAGGCGATCCGCCGCGAGGTCGCCGCCATGGGCGACGGCATCGAACGGGCGATCGCCCGCGCCAGCGAGCTGGAGGTCCTCGTCCACAACGAGGTGTCCTCGCTCGAGCGCTCCTACAATGACAACGAGCTCAAGATCCGCTCGCTGATCGACGAACTGGTGACCCAGCGCGAAGCTGTGGTCTCCAACGCCGATCGCGTCCGCGATTCCATCACCGGCGCTCACGAAAGCCTCGCGGCGCAGCTGGATGCCACCTCCGACAAGATCAGCTCCATCGCCGACAGCGCCACGGAGCGACTGACGGGCGCCATCGACGCCCGCGTCGGCGAGCTGACCGCCACCGTCGACGGCCGCGTGCGCGAGATCACCGACACGTTCAACACCGCCGGCGGCCAGCTGATCGACAGCCTCGCCTCCCATGGCGAAAGCTACGTCGAGCGCCTGACCGGCACCGGCCAGGATCTCGTCGAGAACATGTCGCGCACCGGCTCGGAGTTCGCCGAGACGCTGCAAAGCCGCGGCGCGGAAATCAACGACCGCTTCTCCACTACGGCGAACGCTTTTGTCGACACGCTCACCACGCGCGGCGCGGAGATCAACGACCGGCTGGAAGAGACCTCGACCTCGCTGTTCACCACGCTCACCGAGCGCGGAGACCAGATCAACGAGACGCTGGCATCGACCGGCACCTCCATCGTCGACACGCTGTCGCTGCGCGGCTCGGAAATCACCGAGGCGCTGACCTCGACCGGCCAGAGCGTCGGCGAGACCATCACCAGCCGCGGCGAGGAGATCACCGCCAGCCTGTCGCTCACCAGCGGCAAGCTGATCGACACGATCACCACCCGCACCGAGGACCTGCTGTCGACCCTCGACACCCGGGTCACCGGCCTCGACACCTCGCTTGCCGAAACCGGCGACCGGGTCGTGGAGAGCATTTCGCTGCGCGGCCAGGAAGTGACCGACACGATCTCCGTCAAGGGCGCGGAAATCGTCGAGACGCTGTCCTCGCGCACCGAGGAAGTGGCAGAAATCCTGCGCGGCACCGGCGAAAGCATCGTCGTCGACCTGTCGCTGCGCGGCGGCGAGATCGCCTCCAAGCTGGACGAGACCGCCGGCAGCTTGTCGGAAACGATCACCGTGCGCGGCACCGAGCTTGCCGACCGTCTCGGCTCCGTGGGCGACAAGATCCACGAGGCCATCTCGGTCAACGGCGAGGCGCTCGACCAGCGCCTCGAGCAGCGCAACAAGGAAATCGCGACGATCATCGACAGCCAGACGACGGCCTTCCGCGTCACGCTGGAAGATGCCTCCGCCTCGCTCACCACGTCGCTGTCGACCCATACGTCCGATTTCGCCCGCACCCTGTCGGAGACCGGCACCGAGCTTGCCCATCTCATCGGCTCGCGCGGCGAACGGGTGGTCGGCGACCTCAACGCCATCGGCGACCGCCTCGATGCAACGCTGGCCGAGCGCGGCGACACGCTGACGCTCAGCCTCGGCGGCCATCTGGAGAAGATGGAATATCTGATCGGCGAACGCGGCGACGCGCTCATCGCCTCCGTCGACAGCCGCTCGCGCGAACTCGGCGAGACCCTGGACGGGCGCATCGAGTCGCTGCAATCCACGCTCGACCTGCGCTCCTCCACACTGGCGGAAACGCTGGACCAGCGCATCGAAGGCTTCGACAAGACGCTGGACGGTGGCATCGGCAAGCTCGCCGTGACACTGGAAAATCGCACCGAACAGTTCGAGAAGACGCTGTCTGAACGCACCGTCGCGCTCTCCGACGTCCTGGAGAACCGCTCCGAGGCGATCACGGTCCAGTTGTCGAACAAGGTCGACGAGGTCGGTGCCTCGCTCAGCGCCCGCGCCGAGGAAATCGGCACCAACCTGTCGAACCGCTCCGCCGCCATCGGCGAGACCATCGAACGTCACCTCGTCAGCTTCGAGGCCTCGATCGGTGAAAAGGTCGAGCTGGCCGCCGTCTCCATGTCGGAGAAGGCCGAGCATCTGGCCGAAACCATGTCGACCGGCACGGCCCGCATCGACCAGGCGCTCGACGCCCGTGCCCGCCAGATCAGCGAGACCCTGATCGCCCGCACCCGCGAGATCGCCGCCGCCTTCGTCGACGGCCAGACCGAGATGTCGAACTCGCTCGACCAGCGTCTGACCGACGCCGGCCAGGTGCTGTCGCGCCAGAGCCAGGACCTGACCGACACGCTGTCCGACCGCATCGCGGAGATCAACGTGTCGCTGGGCTCCAAGGTGTTCGAGGTTGCCGAAACCCTCGACAGCCGCTCGGCCGAACTGGAACGCATCCTCGCAGATCGTCTGGCGGCCATCTCCGGCACGCTGACGAGCGAGAGCGAGCGCGCGCGCCTGACCCTGTCGGAAGTCCTGACGGAAGCCGGCGGCACGGTGGAACGCCTCACCGGCGTCCTCACCGGCGAGAGCGGCAAGCTCAAGGAAACCGTCGAGGTCACCCTCGACGAGGCAACCCGCAAGCTCGAGGGCGAAGGCGCACGCCTGCGCCAGATCGTGCTCGGCTCGGTCGGCGAGGCGCGCGGCGCCATGCAGAGCGAGAGCGAGAAAGCGGCCGATGCCATCGTCCAGGCTCTCAACAACGCCTCCGGCGCCATGTCGGGCGAAAGCGAGAAGATCCGCGACCTGCTGTTCTCCGCCATCAGCGAGGCTGCCCACAGCCTCGCCGCGGAAAGCGAGAAGGCCCGTGCGATGTTCGTCGGCACGCTGACGGAAATGAACGGAACCCTCGGCAGCGAGAGCGAAAAGGCCCGCGAGGAAATCACCCGTACCGTCCAGGAAGTTTCCGGCACGCTCAACGCCGAAAGCGAGCAGGCCCGCATGGTGCTTGCCCGCACCATCGAGGAGATCCGCAACACCGTCGCCGGCGAAGCCGACGGCGTGCGGTCGCAGGTCGCCAATGCGGTCCGCGCGGCGGCCGACCTCCTGTCGGAGCGCGGCAATGCGGTCGCGGAAGACCTCGTCGCCCGCGCCGAAGCGCTCAACGCAGCGCTCGAGGAGCGCACCGGCACCCTTGCGGGTCTGGTCAGCACCGACGGCAACGCGCTTGTCACGGCCATCGAGCAGCGCGCCAACGACCTTACGGGCCGTGTCTCGGAGGTCCACGACGCGATCCTCGAGGCAATCACCGTCAAGGGCAAGGACGTCACCGACAGCTTCGCCCGCACGGGTCTGGATGCCACCCGCGCGCTGGTGGAAGCCGGCGACGAGCTGGTCACCAGGCTCGACGAGCGCAGCGCCTCGGCGGCGGAAATCCTCACCCGCACCAAGTCGCAGCTGGAAAGCGACATCACCGGCCTGCTGGATCGCCTGAACCAGTCGAACGCCATGCTGAGCGACGTCCTCGCCAATGCGGACGACAACCTCGGCAAGGTCGAGACCTCGCTGTCGCGCAGCGCCGGCGAGTTCCGCACCGCCATCGACCGGGCGGTGTCGGAAACCTCCAGCTCAACCGAGACGCTCACCGAGCAGACCGGCGTACTGCGCAAGGTCTCCGACACGGTCCTGTCCGACCTCGCGACCCTCGCCGGTCGCCTGGAAGAGCACGGCCGCCATCTCACCGATGCCGCGAAGCATCTGGAAGAGGTCGACCGCTCCGTGGAAAGCCGCGTTGGCGAGCGCAAGACCGCCATCGAGGATGTCGCCGACACGCTGCTGGCCAAGACCGAAGCCGTCGACAGCCTGATGCGCAGCTTCTCCAAGCAGCTTGAGGAGATGCTGGAGCAGGCCGACGGCAAGAGCCGCGACGTGACCCGTCAGCTCACCTCGGCCGCCGAAGCCGCAACGGCCGCCGTTGCCGAGCAGTTCGAATCCATGCGCATGTCGGCCGGTCTCGAGGGCCAGAAGGCCCGCGAGGCGGTTCGCGCCGCGCAGGACGACGTGGTCGCGGAAATGTCGAGCACGCTGTCGGAAGCCTCCGAACGCTTCACCGAGGCAACCACCCGCATGCGCGACGTCGCCCGCGACGTCCACCGCGAGCTGGAAAAGACCCGCGCGGAACTCAAGCGCGGCATTCTCGACCTCCCCGAGGAAGCGGAACAGTCCACCTCGGCGCTCCGCAAGGTGGTCAGCGAACAGGTGCGCGCGCTTTCCGAACTGTCGGAGATCGTCGCCCGCCAGTCGAACGCGCTCGACACCTCGCGTGCCGGGGAACGCACGGTCGCGGCCGGAGCCACACTGGCCTCCGTCGCACGCCAGCCCGCCGCTCCGGCGGAGCCGGCACCGCGCCCTGCCCCGCAGCCGGCCGCCCAGCAGCCCGCTCCCCAGCAACAGGCCCCGCAGCAGCGTGGCGAGTTGCGCGGAGAGCTGCGTCGCAAGACGCTGAGCGACTTCGAGCCGCAGGCCCCCGCACAGGCGCCGGAGAAGCGCGCAAGCGCCTCAAACGCGCCCCAGGGCAAGGGCTGGGTCTCCGACCTGCTGCGCCGCGCCTCGCAGGACGAGGACGGAGCTGACGGCGACGAGGCGGCCCGTTCGCCGCTGCAGATGGTGGAATCGCTCAACTCGCTGTCCATCGACATCGCCCGGGCGATCGACCACGAGACGTTCATCGACCTGTGGGAGCGCTACAAGCGCGGCGAGCGGCATGTCTTCACCCGCCGCCTCTACACGCTGCAGGGTCAGCAGACCTTCGACGAGATCCGGCAGAAATACGCCCGCGACGGCGAGTTCCGCGCCGCCGTGGACCGGTATCTCTCCGACTTCGAGCAGCTCCTGGCCCAGGTGTCGCGCAACGACCGCGACAACATCATGAGCCAGACCTACCTCACGTCGGACACCGGCAAGGTCTACACGATGCTCGCCCACGCCAGCGGCCGTCTGGACTGATCCGTCGACAACGACGCATTGAAACGAAAGAAGGCGCGGCCTCCGAAAGGGGCCGCGCCTTTTTTGTTGGTGATGGAGCTCGGGGACGTCAGGCTGTGCGCCAGCTAAGGAAACCGGGGATCAAGCGCTTGAGCACTTTGGACTTTAGGTTGGCCGACACTCAGGGCGCGGAGCTGCCGGTTAACACGGCTTCATCATACTGGGACACAACTCGTTGAAGTGGCCATTCGCTGCGATGCAAAATCTACAGGACGGCAAATTCTCACCACGGAAACATTCATCGGCCGGTCGGCCGCGCTGAACCGCCCAAGTCTCCAGCACACTAGAAGCACCTCACAGCGCTTCAGATTTTCGGTGTCACCCCACCTTTTTTCAGAAGCGCTGCCCCGATGCGGAAGAGGTCGGGCATGTCGTAACGCCCGTCTGGACGGCTTGTGAGGACCCCCATCTTGGTTAGGCGATCGGCGAGGTCGGGCTCCCGACCCGACAGATCAGACTTCCGAGACGAACCGATCAACACAGGTGGGAGGGCATTCTCTCTGCCCGCAATTTTCACGGCAGCTGCCACCGTGGCGTTCTCTGTCCAAGCGTCGAAGAAAACCTGTGGCTCTGCTGGCACCCGTAGACCCGCGAGCGGTTGCAGAACCCGCTTGATCCAAGGGTATTCCGTGTTGAGCTGCTCGATGCGGACTTTAGAGGCTTCCCGGAGCCCGTCGCGGATTGTTTGCGGCAGAAGGACGAGGGCGCCCGCATCTCGGGATTGGGACCGCTCCGCAGCGTTTTGCATCAGGATGAGAAAGCTGCGTGGCGTCACATCTCCGAGGCCATCTGCCAGATGGTTATACGGCCAGTCGAAGGTTCTTCCCTTTCGCGGTCCTGCGCCCATGAAGTTGCCTGCCATGGACTCGAATAGCTTTTGTTGCTCGCTCTCATCGTTGGATAGTTTCCAGGTCCGAAGCTCCTCTGGCTTTTCCGGCGATTTTCCCAAGCCGCAGAACGTGAGGAAACGACCGAAGGCCTCCCCTGCCTCATTGTCAAAAGCCAATCTCGCAAACATCAGCCCGTAGAGATCCTCTTGCTTCCACGCGAGTTTGGCCGCTCCGCTGCGCAGCTTGGGCAGTTCCACAAATCTTAGCGCGAGCTCGCTCAACTGGTCCGGTCGCATAAAGAGTTTGGCCCGGACCGCATTGAATCCACGCAGCTCCCAAACGGCACGCATCAACGCGTCGATCAGCCCACTTAGGCGTCCCCAATCTTCTGAAATCGCATCAAGCGCATCAAAGACGATCAGGAGAGTTTCGCCACGGTTGGTAAGGTAGTCATCAACCACCGCCATGGCATCGGCCCAATCCTCTGGATCTGTGAAACGGTCAAGCATGTCCTTGGGTGCGTGCTTCTGGTCAGGCTCGGTCACTTTGAGGGCCGCACCTATAAGGACTGCTTGCCAGAGGCGATCAGCGAAGTTTTTTTCTTCCCCAGATGGCACCAAGTCATCAATGACGGCCTTCGACACGCCAGCGCGGCCCACGCCACCAAATCCAATTTGGACCCGAAGTTTGTCGAGACCCAGGCGCGGGTAGAGTTCTGAAGCAAGTTGCCTGGTATCATTATTGAACAGCACGCTTGCCCAGAAGCTCTTTCCGGCCCCGCGTGCGCCAAGAACGAGCGTGGTCGCGGGATCGAGCGCCTTGCTATGTGCGGTGGGCGCGAAGACGTCCTCCAGCTTGGCCTTGTCAGCCCCAACAATCGTCGTCGACGCACTAGGATCAAACCGCGCGATTGCCTCGCGGATCTCGGTGATGTCTTCCGGCCTGGGGCGGCGGGATCTTTGGCGAATGGTCATTTGCCCAATTCCAACTGACCGTCAAGCCAATCCAGAAGCTCCCCGAAGGTTGACCGCACGAGCCGTTCATCGAGTTGGACGCGGTTCTCAACCGGATTAAAGCTGCGGTAGCGCTCGTCATGAAGAATGCGCAGCACGGGCACCGGGTCTTGAGGCAGGGGGGTCGGCGCGTCATTATCCGCCCAGACCAGATCCAGATCGTCCGGCCCGAGCTTCTCGGGTTGTACAAGCGGACCTTCCTCAATGCTCCAAAGGGCGTTGAAACGCTCCTTGGCGACCGCCGCGTCACCGGGATCCGCCTTGGCCTGCACGAAAAAGGCGCTCTCTTCCCAGTCAGCACCCCCCGGAATGCGATCTCGGATGTGAGCCAAAAGGAAGGTATAGCCTTGGAAGGTTTGCGGCTCATTGACGCCAAAAAGAAGCACTTTCGCACCGAGCCCAAGGACCGGGGCCGCCGTTGTTTCGTGCAGGCCCGCTCGCCCGTCGATCAACACAACATCGTAGTCGCCGGTAGCCTCAAAGCTCGCAAGCATTTCTTGCAGTTGATCGCGAAGAGGCAAGGGGGTGCCGTCGCGCATATCTTCGAGGCTTGCCCGGGCGATCTTGGCAAGCGCATCGGCGGGATGTTCCAAGGTTTGGCTGCCAAAGGCCGGAACGACGGAAATTCCGTCCAAAAGGGAAGACTTGCCAATGCAATCGGCGCGGAACGTACTGTCAATTCCAGAGAGCCCGTTCTCGACGAGCCAATCCACGACACCATAGGTGGGTAGTTCTTCTCGCTTCAAGAGCGTCGCGCCGAGCCCCGGTGCTTCGAGGTCGAGATCCACAGTGAGCACCCGTAAACCTGCCTGGGCCAAATACGTAGCGGCGATGGAAAGAGCTGTGGAACGGCCCACACCGCCCTTGATGCTGACAAACGCAATCCGGGGGATCGCGCCTGGCTCGAGCACAGGGCCCGCCATCCAATCTGCACCGACAATACGTCGGTCGAGAAGTCGGATGTTCACCCCTTCGATTTTCAGAACGGGTGCGGCGTGGGCTTCCTCGATGATCAGGGAGACGCCAGCCGAGTTGCAATCGCGCACGGGGTTTTCAGGGCGGGCATAGGGGCCAAGGCCCTCTGCGACGGCACTGTTCAAACGGTCGAGATCTGCTGCAGGGGTATCCAGAATGACCCCAAGTCGGCCTTCAAAGTCCCGGATTACAATGGGCTTTGCGGCGGCCAGATCGCCAGGATACGCGGCATTTAGACTAGCGACGAGCTGCCGGAGGCTATCGTCGAAGCGAATGGGGCGCTTCATGGCAAGGCCGCCCGGGCTTTGTCCGCATGGGAGCGCCAACGGTCCAGAGTTGCCGCGTCAGGATGTGCGCCGTCGCTATAGCGGATGTCGATAGCCCAGCCTTCCATGTAATGCTGATCTGTAAACCGCGCGAACTGTCCAGCCCCTCGCCCAGAAATAGCGTCGCGAAGTTTCGTTTTGAGACTAGGGAAGTGGGCGTAGACAGGTCCATCTCGGCTGTCGGTAGTCCAGGAAATGCCGCGGAACAAAGCTTTAATCGCGCACTCTGCGGCAATCCCATAAAGATAGCCTGCGGTCGTGCGGTCGGGTGCTGCTGCATTCCTCAGGCGCTCGGCAGCAGCCCAATTTCGATGGGCGGCCTTGGTCATGTTGGAGGTGAATTGGGTCATGAATCTTTGTTAATCTCTGGCGCGCCGATTGCCAACCCTCGTGCTGCGAGCGCATTAAATTGAATCTCCCTTAAACTAGGAGTTGGATGCCAACTGTAGCGAACGTCCGCACCCATCCATTCTGCCGACGTCCAAGACCGATATTTTGGTCACTTTGTCCGTAGTGCGTTCATTGGGTGTCTTCAAAAGCTATCAATATAGGCCAGCGATGCGGCGATATGCGATTGCGCCATGCACACGTGCCAAGCCCCCTCAAACGTTCCCGAGCACCCAGGCGGACATTTCGCGCAGCACCGCGTCGGCGGCGGCGTTCATCGCGGCGACGCCGTCGCGCACGCTTGTGCTTTTGGCCGGTGCCTCGGCGCGGAAGATGCGGCTGGCGCGGGTGCGGCCGTTGCGGTCGTTGACGAGGCGCGCCATGATTTCGACCACGGCGCGGTCGCGGCCGTCGATGCGCAGCTCGAAGGCGCGCAGGTCGGTCTGGAGCTGATAGTCGATCAAAAGCCCCTCGCCCGGCAGGCCGACGCCGCGCAGGCCGCGGGTGTTTTCCAGCGACTGCACGATCTTGGCCTGCACCACCTTGGGCAGCGTGTCCGTCCAGGCGGCCTTGGGGAAGTAGGTGTAGACGGGGCCGGCGTCGACCACGGCGATATTGGCGGTATCGAGCGCCTGCAGCGCGCGCGGCTGCGGCACCAGCACCTGGCGCGCGCCCGAGCCGGAGCGCGCCTGCGCCTCGAGGTTCTCCGGGGCGGTCAGCCCGTAAAAGGCCTCCGGTGCGTTTGTGCTTGCACAGCCGCCGAGCGCGACCAGAACGGCCATGGCGAATACAGCCGTCGCGATCCTTGCCAAACTCATCGTGTTCCGCGTCCCCGTGGCGTTGCGTAAGCGTCTCTCGGTCCAACCCTAGCCGCTGAGACCACGTCTGTCGCCCGCACGCAAGCCGTTCCTGTCGGCAATCGCCGGTTCGTGCCGCTCATCGGCGCTGCGCTCCGTCGAAGGTCGGCGTGTCGGAGCCGCCGAAGATGACCCGCTGCGGATTGCGGTTGAGGTCGCTGGCCGCGCGCTGGATCTCCAGCAGCGTGCGATTGAGCTGGGCCATGGCGGCCGAGAAATCGGCGGACCCGCGCACGGTGAATTTTTCAAGCCCGCTGGTGATCGGGCCGACGCGCTCGGCCAGCGTATCGGCCACCTTGCGAATGGCGCTGGCGGCCTTGGTGGCTTCCGTGATCAGCCCCTCGCCATCGGCATCGACCATCGCCTCGACCTTGGCGACCAGGCTTTGCACGCGCGTGCCGGTCGCATTCAGCTTGGCCGCCAGATCCTGGGCATCAGATATGATGCGGTCGATGTCCGGTCCCCGGCCCTTCAGGCTTTCGGAGAACTCGGTGACATTCGCGACCGCCGCGCCGGCCTGGTCGATGGCATCGGTGATCGTCTGGCGGCGCCCCGCGATCCCGCTCGCCACGTCGTCGACGGACGCGATGACACTCGAGACCCGCGCGGGATCGACGGCTCCAAGTATTCCGTTTACCTGATCGACCGTGCCGATGAGCTTGTCGGAAATGATCCGGGCATCGGCAATGAATTCGCGAATGTCGCTCTCGCGATCGACCGCGATCGCGGTCACGGCCTCGATGTTTTCCATCGTCTTGCTTGTCGAGACGACAAGGCGGTCGATGTCGTCGGACCGGTCCTCAAGCACCTTGGAGAAGGCGGCGACATTGTCGACGATTTCGGAAATCGCCTCGGGGCGGATCGCGGTCACGACCTTGTCGAATTCCGCAAGGCTTTCGTTCAGCGAAACGGTGAACTTGGCCAGGTCGGCGGCGGCCGTCTCCGCGTCCTGGAGAAGCGAGGTCAAACCGTCCGCCGCATCGGCGGCCTTCGAGGTAATCTCGGCCGCGTTTTCGACGATCTCGGTGACTTTCCCGGGCGGCACCGCGTCAACGACGGCAGTGGCGCTGTCGACCAGCCCCTCAAGCCGTCCCGACAGCTTCTGCAGCGCCTCGCCGGTGCTGGCGACGCTCGACATGAAGGTGTCGACGCCATCGGCGTTCTTGGCAAGCGCCTCGGAAAACACCCGCGCATTGGTGATGATGTCGCTGATGTCCTCGCGATTGTCCTCCACGACGCGCTCCACGGCGGCCAGCGTCGTGTCGGCGCGGGAGAGAATGTCGCGCGCGCCCTCGACGATATCCTCGAAAGCGGAGCGCTCGGCATAGATCACCGGCGGCTCCTCGGCATCCGGATCAAGCAGCAGCGGCGATGTCGGCGACCCGCCGGACAGCTCGACATAGGCGATGCCGGACAGCGTCTGGAACCCCAGCGTTGCCTTGACGTCGGCGCGCAGCGGGGTGGTCGGGCTGACCCGGATGGTGGCGATCACGACCGACGGGTCCTTGGGATCGAACCCGAGCGAGCCGACGTCGCCGACCTTGATGCCGTTGAAATTGACCGATCCGCCGACGGACAGGCCCGTCACCGCCCCGTTGAAGACGACCTTGACGGGAAGCGCGCGCGGCCCCTCCGACCGGCTGCCGAGCCAGTAGATGAACGCGAATCCGATGAACATCGTGACGAACACAAACGCACCGATCGCCACATAGTTCGCGCGGGTTTCCATACCTACCTCAAATCCTCAGTCCAGCCCGCCCCGGTCACACGCGTCGCAACGCCCGAACGCCGTTGAAATAGTCCTGCACCCAGTCGTTGTCGAAACGCCGCAGCTCCTCGATCGGGCCGGCGGTCAGCACCCGCTTCTCCCCTAATACCGCGACGCGGTCGCAAATGGAATGCAGGCTGTCCAGATCGTGGGTCACCATATAGACCGTCAGACCCAGCGTTTCCCGCAGTTTCATCACCAGGTCGTCGAAAGCGGCGGCGCCGATGGGATCGAGCCCCGAGGTCGGCTCGTCCAGAAAGACGAGATCGGGATCGAGCGCCAGCGCGCGCGCCAGGCTCGCGCGCTTGATCATGCCGCCGGAGAGCTCGGACGGGAACTTGTCGGCGGCCGATGGCGGCAAGCCGACCATTTCCAGTTTCAAAAGCGCCAGTTCGTCCATCAGCCGGTCCGACATCTGCATGTGCTCGCGCATCGGCACCTGGATGTTCTGCCGTACGGTCAGGGAGGAAAACAGCGCGCCTTGCTGGAACAGCACGCCCCAGCGCCGTTCCACCGCCTGACGCTGATCGTCGGAGGCGGTCTTCAGGTTGATCCCGAAGACCTCGATCTCGCCCGCCCGGCGCGGCGTCAGCCCCAGGATCGCGCGCATCAGCACGGATTTGCCGGTGCCGGATCCGCCGACGAAGCCGAGGATCTCCCGCCGGTAGACGTCGAGGTCGAGGTCCTTCAGCACGATGGTGGAGCCGAAGCCGACGGTCACGCCGCGCGCGCTGAGCACCACCTCGTCGCTCGGGACGGACATCGGCGACGCGGCGTCGGCGCCGGTATCCGTGTCGGGGCTTTGGGGCGAGGCGACGTCAGACATTCAGATCCCGATCGAGGAGAAGAAGATGGCGAAGAGACCGTCGACGACGATCACCATGAAGATCGATTTGACCACCGACAAGGTCGTGTGCTGGCCGAGCGATTCCGCGGACCCGCCGACCTTCATCCCCTCCACCGAGGCGACCAGGCCGATGATCAGCGCCATGAAGGGCGCCTTGACCAGGCCGACCATCAGCGTGTCGACCGTGACCGCGGCCTGCATCAGGTCGATGAACACCCGCGGCGCCATGTCGAGATAGAACCAGCTCACCAGTCCCGCGCCGAACAGCGCGGCAATGTTGGACAGGAACGTCAGCACCGGCATCGCGAGAATGAGCGCAAGCAGACGCGGCAGGATCAATACCTCCGTCACCCGCAGGCCGATGACATGCAGCGCGTCGATTTCCTCGCGCATCTTCATCGAGCCGATCTCGGCGGTAAAGGCGGAGCCGGAGCGGCCGGCGACCATGATCGCGGTCAGGATGACGCCGAGTTCGCGCAGCACCAGCACGCCGGCGAGGTCGACCACATAGACTTCCGCGCCGAACTGGCGGAGGTAGAAGCCGCCCTGCTGCGAGATGATCGCGCCGATCAGGAAACTCATCATCACGATGATCGGAACGGCGCCGATGCAGGTGCGGTCGAACTGATTGGCGACCGAGGGAAGCCGCAGGCTGCGCGGCCGCAGCAGGACACCTGAAAGCACGCTGACCAGCGACCCGACGATATGCAGAGCCGCACGGATGTCCGCGCCGATCTCCACGACCTCCCGGCCGGTTGTCTCCAGGATGCTGACGAGCGATGTCGGTCGCCGTTGCGGCTTCCACGGCGGCGGATGATGCTTCTCCACCTCGCCGAGCAGGACGCGGTGCGAGGGACGGAGGTTTTCCAGGTCGACCCTCGTGCCGCGATAATCGAGATCGCCGCGAAACCGGTGCAACAGCCAGGCGCCGGTGGTGTCAAGCGCGGTGATCTGCGACAGGTCAACCACGAGACGCGAGGCCGCAGGAAGCTTCAGCTCCGCAAGCCGCTGTTCCATCAAGCCGCTCTCGTGGATCGTCCATGCGCCGACCGGAACGACCCGGCAAACGTCGTCCGTCGCCTCCACGGTGATCGTTGGCATGTCCTTGACCGGGTGAATCGTCATCCGAGCTTCGTCGCTTCCCCTGCACCCGGCAACGCCCCAACCGACCCCACCGGCGACACCCTCTTGCCGAGCGTCCCATGGGCCACGTATACCTTGCGGCCAACGTCAGCGTCCACAGCGGCATGCGGAGACTGGCGCGGACGGGGCATTCGGCGGGCGGCGTGTGGCGCCCATGCCTCATCCCGTCCGGCGCGACCGCATCCGAATCGTCTTTGAAGCAGGAGCTTTTCCATGGAAATCGCCCATCCCTATCTGCTGTTTCTCGGCGATGTGCCCGACGCACTTGCCGCCAAGACCGGCCTGGGCATCGTCGACTGGCGCCGCGACTGGTGCATCGGCCAGCACCGGCTGGAAGGTTGCGCCGCCGACGCCGGCCTGACCGACATGACGCCGGAAGAGGCGGCCGGCGCCGGCGCGCGCACCATGATCATCGGCGCGGTCAATGCCGGCGGCGTCCTGCCCGACCACTGGGTTGCCTCCGTCGTCGAGGCGCTGGAGGCGGGCATGGATGTCGCGAGCGGCCTGCACATGCGCCTGGCCGACGTGCCGGAGATCCGCGAAGCGGCGGAACGCAACGGCCGCCACCTGCGCGACGTGCGCCATTCGGAAATCCGCTTCGACACCGGCAAGGGCACCAAGCGCACGGGCAAGCGCCTGCTGGCGGTCGGAACCGACTGCTCGGTGGGCAAGAAATACGCCGCGCTCGCCCTGGAGCGCGCCATGCGCGAGCGCGGCCATGACGCCGATTTCCGGGCGACCGGCCAGACCGGCATTTTCATCTCCGGGCGCGGCGTGTCGCTCGACGCGGTGGTCGCCGATTTCATCTCGGGTGCTGCGGAATGGATCTCGCCCGCCGCCGAACCCGACCACTGGGACGTGATCGAGGGCCAGGGCTCGCTGTTTCACCCCTCTTTCGCCGGCGTCACCCTCGGCCTGCTGCACGGCTCCCAGCCGGACGCCTTCGTGGTCTGTCACGAACCGACCCGGACCACCATGCGCGGCGTCGAAACCCCGCTGCCGACGATCCGCCAGGTCATCGACATGACGATCGCCTGCGGCCAGCTCACCAATCCCGAGATCCGCTGCGTCGGCATCTGCGTGAACACGGCGGCCCTCTCCGAGGAAGACGCGAAACAGTGCCTGGCAGACATCGCGGCGGAATACGACCTGCCGGCGACCGACCCGGTGCGCTTCGGCTGCGAGAGCATCGTTCTGCGGCTGGAAAGCGAGTTCGGCACACCATGACCGTCACGCTTTTGGTCCGAACCGACAGCTGGCCGATCGCCGGCGGCTTCACCATCGCCCGCGGCAGCCGCACCCACGCCCATGTGGTGACGGTCACGCTTCGCGAAGGCCCGGACACGGGCCGTGGCGAATGCGTGCCCTATGCCCGCTACGGCGAAAGCGTCGAGGGCGTGATGGCGGACATTGAGAGGATGGGACCGGAGATCGAGCGCGGCCTGACGCGCGAGGCCCTGCAACAGGCGATGCCCGCCGGTGCCGCGCGCAATGCGCTCGACTGCGCCTTCTGGGACCTCGAGGCCAAGCGCTCCGGGGTTCCAGCCTTCCAGGCCGCAGGCGTCGACACTCCGCACGACATGCTGACCGCTTTCACGATCAGCCTGGGCACGCCGGAGAAGATGGCCGCCGACACGGCGAAGGCCAAGGGGCGGCCTCTGCTCAAGGTCAAGCTCGGTGGCGACGGCGATCCCGCGCGCATCGCGGCGGTGCGGCAAGCCGCGCCGGACGCGCGGCTGATCGTCGATGCGAACGAAGCCTGGAGCGCGGACACTTTCGCGGAGAATATGGCCGCCTGCGCCGCCGCCGGCGTGGAGCTGATCGAGCAGCCGCTTCCCTCAGACAGCGACGGCATACTGGCAACGCTCGACCGTCCGATCCCGGTCTGTGCAGACGAAAGCCTGCACACCAGCGCCGATCTGGAGCGCCTCGCCCCGCTCTACGATGCGGTCAACATCAAGCTCGACAAGACCGGCGGTGTCACGGAAGCGCTCGTCCTGCTGGAGAAGGCCCGCGCCATGGACTTCAAGATCATGGTCGGCTGCATGCTCGGTACGTCGCTTGCGATGGCGCCGGCGACACTTCCGGCGCAACAGGCCGATTATGTCGATCTGGATGCACCGCTGCTGCTTGAGCGCGACCGCGAGCCCGGACTGGTGTTTGCCGGCAGCATGATCTCGCCGCCCGTGGCCGATCTCTGGGGCTGAGACACCCCGACGTCGTGCCGCTGACACCGGGACCCCGCGCCGTCAGGCGCGCGGTCGCCCCAAAAGCAGGCTGACGCAGAGCAAGGCGCCGCCCAGGCCGGCGAGGCCGGCCATGGCGAAGAAGGCCGGCTCGGCTCCCTGCGCATAGAGCACGCCCGCCAGCGCGGTTGCCGTCGCGCTCATCACCCCGACAATGGTCGATGCGATGCCTTGGGCGGCCCCCGCCCATTGCGGCGGCGCCATGCGCGCGACATAGGCGACCCCGCCCAGATGGGTTGCGCCGAAGGTCAGCCCGTGCAGCAGTTGCAGGGCCGAGATCGCCCACAGGTCGAGCGCGAGGGGAAACGCCAGCCAGCGCACCACGGCCGCGACCGCGCCAAACGCGAGGAGGCCGCCGCTGCCGATGCGGGCGCCGATCCGGCCCGCCATGGAAAACAGCAGGACCTCCGTCACGACACCAAGCCCCCACAGCAGCCCGACCTGCGTCCCGCCGAGACCCGCCTGCGACCAGTACAGGGCGGAAAAGGCGTAATAGGCGGCATGGCTTGCCTGCACGAGGCCGACCGCGGCGATGACGATCAGGAAGGAAGGCGCGTAAAGGATCGCAGCGCCGCGTCCCGGCTCCGGCGACTGCGCTTCGTCGGGCGCGCTTTCGTCGCGCAGCCGCGCAAGCGGCAGACACCAGCCGACCACGGCCGACACGGCAAGCCCGGCGAGTATCCCGCCAAGCACCACCGATGAGCTCCAGGTGCCGACGAGAAGCCCGCCGACGAGATTTGCAACGACAAAGGCGATCGAGCCCCACAGACGCATGCGCCCGTAGTCGCCGCCGCCGCGCCGCTGGACGCGGGCGGCGAGCGCGTCACTGATCGGCACCAAAGGGCCCCAGGCCAGCGAGGTGGCGGCCAGCACAAGGGCCGTCGGCCAGAAGCCGGACACCAGAAACAGGGCGCCGAAGCCGGCGCAGGCGACCGCAGACAGCAGGGCGATGGCCTGCCCCGGACGCAGGTAGCGATCCGCCAGAGCACTGACCAGCGGGTTGGCCACCAGCCGAATCAGCAGCGGCAAGGCAAGCAGGGAGCCGATTTCCGCCGCTCCGAGGCCGGCCTCGGCAAGGACGAGAGGAAAAAAGGGCAGAAACAGTCCAAGGCCGAAGAAATAGGCGGCAAACAGGGATGCCACCCGGTATCGCAAGGGCATGACGCCGGTCCGTATTGCGCGGGAGCCGGTCTTCTATACCGATTTTAAGGATTTGGCGATTATGCATTGAAGATCACGGCAGTCGCCCCGACCGACAGAAAAACACGACGCGGATCACGATCATGGCTGAAAACAGCACGCCCAGCGCGATCATGGAGAGCGACTACGACGCGATCCTGACGGCCTTGACGGAAACCGACCGCGGGCGCTGGTTCCTCGACGAATACATGCGCCGCCATCAAAAGCCGGACACGCAGGTCGTTCTGGAGGCCATCGGACGGCTGGAAAAAGCCATGGTGCGCGACCGCACGGTGCCCGATCTCAACCGGATCCGGCTCGACATCGCCGACATGCAGGAAGCCATCGAACGCACCAAGCGCGAGATCGCCAACATCAAGCACGAGGCCGAGGACGGCAACCGCTTCATCGAGGCCTCCAACGAGCTCGACGCCATCGTCACCAAGACGGAAAGCGCGACGCAGGAAATCCTGGCCGCCGCCGAGGCGATCCAGGAGCAGGCCTGGACGCTGCGCGAGGCCGGCGCCGACGAAGCGGCTTGCGACGACATCGACGCGCGCGCCACCGAGATCTTCATGGCCTGCTCGTTCCAGGACCTCACCGGACAGCGGACCCAGAAGATCGTGCAGGTGCTGCAGTATCTGGAATCGCGCATCAACCTGATGATCTCGATCTGGGGCATCGAGGACGCCCAGGGCGAAGACCACCCGCTGGTCGAGGACACGCGTCCCGACGCACATCTGCTCAACGGACCGCAACTCGACGGCCGCGGCGTCAACCAGGACGCCGTGGACGAGATGTTTGGCCCGGGGGCGGACGCAATGGCGGAGGAGGACGACGCAGCCGATGCGATGTCGGCCCAGGATGCCGCAGATGCCGCCTTTGCCGGCGCAACCGCGGAAGCCCATGAGATCGATGCCCTGTTCGCCAACGAGGTCGCAGACAGCGACGACGCAGGCGACGTCGCCTGGGATATCGAGTCCGAGGAAGACACCGCTTGCCGATGTGTTCGAAACTGCCGAAACCGGCAACGCGCTATCGGACGGACCGGCGCTTGAGGACCTTGCAGACCTCGCGGGGATCTCCGACGACGACTTGAACGCCGCCGATGTGTTCGAGCGCGCACCCGCCAAACAGGAAACCCCGGATGGGGACCCGGACGGCGAGCAAGATATCCCCCCCTCTCTCATCGACGACATCGTGATGGTCGATGCCGAGGAAGAGCGAAAATGGGCCGAGGACGCCGCCGGTGACGCCTCCGCCGATCCGCTCGAAGACCTCTCTCCGGGCGAGCGCCAGTCGCTCTTTAGCTGAACCGTCGAGAGCGACGGGCGTCAGCGACTCCTGAAATCGACGACCTCGCGGCCGCGCAATTCGCACGTCACATAGGTGAATGCGGATATGCTCTGGGGATCCTCCGCTGACTTGTCGATCTTGAACGAGAGTTCGACCGTCTTCTCGTAGTCGCCCGATGCCCGCGCGCTCGCGCGTCGTACGATCGGATAGCGGATCTGGCGTCTGGAAAACCTTTCGCAGATTTCGATCGCCAATCCATCGCCGATGGTTTCGCGCGCAACGCGCTCCGCTTTCTCTTCGTCACGGATCGACGTCTCGAGTTCGGCAATCGCGCGGCACTGGCGATAGTCGGCGGATCCGGGGGTGAAACCGGCGGCCTCGCACAAAAGGTCCGCACGAGACAGTTTCGGTGCGCTGCGCTGAGACGGCCCCTCCGATACGCATCCGGCCGCGGCAACGGCGACCAGCGCGAAAGCAAGAAATTTCATTGAGATAATCCTGACGTACAGGTTCTTGGGGAGGTGACCTCCTAAACGACGCCGACCGAATGGCCAATCGCTGCAAGTTCCGCCCGGGAAGGCATCCACAGAAATGTCGCCTCCCTGCACCCACCCCTTTTGCAACCTGCCCTGTCGCCTGCCGCTCTCCAGGAATAGAAATACCCCCTGCACAATTGCCCATTTTTTATGATCATTTTTACGATATTCGGGTAAGTACTCTGGATCGTTGACGCTGAGGCAAAAGGGGCACGGCGATCTGCGGGCTTGCGGGAGGAAAAGGTTCGGGCATGTTCAGGGAGCGTCTCGAGGAACTGGCGAGGATCAGGGAACCGTCCGCACGGTCGGAACTCGTCAGGCTGTTGAGCGCCCAATATGCCGACAAGCTCGAGCGCGAACCCAGCGATACCGAGCGCTTTCTTTTCTCAAGCCTGGTTCTCGACGTCTTCGACCAGCTCGACCATTCTGTGCGCCTCGATATTGTCGTGCGACTGGCCCGCACCGACCGTATCACCTCGGCACTGGCCGACCGGCTGGCAACGGAAGCCTTCGATCTCAGCGAAGCGATCCTCGAACATTCCCCGGTGATCAGCGACGAAAAGCTGGTCGATGTCGTGCGCAGCCGCTCCGACCGCCACAGGCTGGCGATTGCCCGCCGCGACAAGGTGCCGGAGAAGATCGTCGACGCGCTGATCGCGCGCGGCGCCTTTCCCGTTGTCAACGCGCTGCTGCAGAACGATGGCGCGCAATTTGCGGTGCGGGCGATGCTGGCGCTGCTGATCCTGTCGAACGGCGATCAACGGCTCCTCGGTGCGATGGCTCAGCGCTGCATCAACGATGAGGAGTTCCGCGAAGACCTGCGACTGGTCAGCCAGACGGATTGCCCGCTGATGCCGGCGGAGCTGGAAAAGGCGCTCGACGATTGCGCCGCGCTTGAGCGCATCGCCCAGCGTACCGTGATCGACGATCGCGACGCCGGCCTGGAGATCGAGGGCGAACATCTGTCCAAGCACGAAGTGCGGATCCAGATCGCATCCGGGGAACTGAGCTTCGAGAACATCCTTTTGACGCTCATGGAGCGCGAAGACATGCCCGCGATCATCTGGCTGGTGTCACGGCACCTGAACCTGCGTGACAGCACCGTGCGCGATACATTCGCCTCGCAGGCCGACGGCGCGGTGGCGATGCTGATGAAGGAAACCGGCATCGGCCACAAGACCTATGGCAAGTTCCTGAAACTGCGCTGCGCGTGGCTGGGGTTGGAACCACAGGCGTCGCGCATGAGGTCTATACCTTCCGCACGATGCGCCACCAGGGCACGCCGCGCGCCTTCAACTAACCTGACGCCGCCTCACCCGAGCGAAAGCGCCCGCGACAGCACCTCGGCATCGATGTTGCCGCCCGACAGCGTCAGCGCCACCGTGCGCCCCTTCACCGGCAGCTTGCCGGTGAGAACGGCGGCAAGACACACTGCCCCGCCCGGTTCCACCACCAGTTTCAGTTCGCGAAAGGCAAAGGCGACTGCCGCCAGCGCCTCGTCATCGCTCACCACGAGGCCGCGCGTCGCGCGCTGGCTGACGATGGCGAAGGAGCGCTCGCCCGGCGTCGGCGTCAGGATCGCATCGCAGACCGATCCGCCCTCTCTGGGGTTCGCCACGCGCGCGCCGGCGACAAGCGAGCGGCCGTAGTCGTCGAACCCGTCCGGCTCGACCGGAAGCAACTCGCAGTCGGGGGCCAGGGTTTCGAGCGCCAGGGCAATGCCGGCGGTGAGCCCGCCGCCGCCGGCGCAGGTCAGCATGGCATCGAGCGAAAGCCCGAGCGCGGCTGCCTGTTCGGCGATTTCCCGCGCCGGCCGTGCCCTGCCCCGCGATGACACCGGGATCATTGTAGGGATGCACCATCGTCGCGCCGGTTTCCGCGCAAAGCGCCTGGGCGATTGCCTCCCGGTCCTCGATGCCGCGCCGGTAGGTGACGACCGTCGCCCCCGAACGCCGCGTGCGGGCGAGTTTCGCCTCCGGCGCATCTTCCGGCATCACGATGGTGGCGGACATGCCCAGGATCCGGGCCGCTTCGGCCACCCCTTGCGCGTGGTTGCCCGACGAACAGGCGACGACGCCGGCAGCCCGCGCCTCGTCCGGGATCTGGCTCAGACGGTTGAAGGCTCCGCGAAACTTGAAGGAGCCCGTGCGCTGGAGGTTTTCCGCCTTGAGCAGGATGCGTCCGCCGGTCAGCTCGTCGAGATAGGCCGACGTGAGCAGCGGCGTCACCGCCGCCTCCCCGGCGATGCGCGCGCGCGCCGCAACCACATCCTGGAAGTCCGGCAGCGCCGTCATCGCATCCATTCCGCTCTCTCCTTGAAGGTTTGAGACAGCGGTACACGATTGCAGCGGAGGTTTGAAGCGGGATCGAAAGGTACCCGGGCCGAAATCGTCACGCCGCCCCGCGCAGGCCCTCGGTCGCCTTTGCGGCCATGCAATTGTCGATGAACTGGCGGGTGCTGCGCGCCCAGGTGTAGCCCAGCGCCATCTCCCGGCAGCGGTCGCCTGGGATGGCGAGCGCGGCAAGCGCGGCCGTCTCGAGATCCTCGTCCAGCACGCCGACATCCGTGCCGCCGACGATGTCGAGCGGCCCCATCACCGGATAGGCGGCCACCGGCACGCCGCAGGCAAGCGCTTCCAGCAGGACATTCCCGAACGTATCGGTCAGGCTTGGAAACACCACGACGTCGGCGCTTGCGTAATGACGCGACAGGTCCTCTCCGGTCTTCGAACCGGTGAAGAGCACGTCCGGATACCGCGCCCGCAACTCGCCAAGCTGCGGACCGTCACCGACCACAACCTTCGTCCCCGGCAGCGCGAGGTCGAGAAAGGCGGTGATGTTCTTCTCCACCGACACCCGTCCCACATACATGAACACCGGTCCCTTCACGTGGGCCGGCAGGACGGAGCCCTTGAACGGGCGAAACACCTCGTGGTCGACGCCGCGCGACCATCGCATCAGGTTGCGAAAGCCGCGCCCGCGAAGGTCGTCCCCAAGCGTCTTCGTCGCCACCATGCAGCCGCGTCCGGCATTGTGAAAGCGGCGCAACCATGCGTAGGACCAGGACAATGGCACGGGGACGCGCGCCGACAGATATTCGGGAAAGCGCGTGTGATAACTCGTCGTGAAGACGATGCCGTCGCGCTGCGCCACATGCGCGGCGAGCAGGCCGAGCGGCCCCTCGGTCGCGATATGCAGGTGCTCGCAATCGCGTTCCGCCATGCGCCGGCGCAGCGCGCCCGCGGTCGTCAGCGTGAGCCGGATCTCCCGATAGGTCGGACACGGCATGGTGTGGAAATCCGCAGGCGAGAGCACCTCGACGCGCACGCCCAGCCGGCGCAATTCAAGGGCGGTCCGGTCGATGGAGCGAACGACGCCGTTGATCTGCGGGTGCCAGGCATCGCTGACAATCAGGAGCGACCTCATGCGGCGGCCTGCGCGCGCGGGCGAACCTCTGACGCCTCCGCCCTTGGCCGCATGCCGGACCAGTCGACCACCTCGAAGGTGCCGTCATGGTGTTCGACAATCGCCGTGCAACTTTCCACCCAATCGCCGGTGTTGATGTAATGGGTGCCGAAGCTGTGATGGTCGGCGGCGTGGTGGATGTGACCGCAAATCACCCCGTCCACCCCCTGGCGCGCGGCTTCGCCGGCGAGCGTTTCCTCGAACTTGCCGATGAAGCTCACCGCATTCTTGACCTTGAGCTTGGCCCAGGCCGACAGCGACCAATAGGTCAGCCCCAGCCGCCGGCGCACCGCGTTCACGCCCGTGTTCAGGTTGAGGGCGGTGACATAGGCCCAGTCGCCAAGGAAGGCGAGCCACTTGGCATGCCGGACCACGACATCGAACTTGTCGCCGTGGATCACCAGGTAGCGCCGGCCATCCGCCGTCTCGTGCACCGCCTCGTCCATCACCTCGATGCCGCCGAAATGGGTGCCGAGAAAGTCGCGCAGGAACTCGTCGTGGTTGCCCCGGCGTATAGACGATCCGCGCGCCCTTGCGGCCCTTTCGCATCAGTTTTCTGGACGACGTCATTGTGGGCCTGCGGCCAGTACCACATCCGCTTGAGGCGCCAGCCGTCGACAATGTCGCCGACGAGGTAGAAGGTCTCCGCGTCGTGGTGGCGAAGAAAATCGAGAAGCATCTCCGCCTGACATCCCCGTGTGCCGAGGTGAATATCGGAGAGAAAGATCGCCCGGAAATGCCGCGGGGGCCGGTTTGACGGACATGACGCGCTCCTGACAAGATTACAGGAAGCGTTTTGCTCGATTCCGGTCTCAGAAATATGACAGTTCACGACAATTGTTCTGTCGCTGTTCACCGTTCCGCCGCCGCTTCCGCAGGATCGCGTTCGCCATCCTGCGCGCCCGCCACAGCTTCGCCCGTGTCACCGGGTGCCCGGCCGCGCGCGGAAGCCGGTCAAGGAGAGGCAATCTGGAACATGAGGTCGTAGTCGGCCGTTTCGTCCCTGCGCGCCGCGCTGCGAACGAGAAACACCTGCACAAGGTAATCGCCGCTGGCGGGAAGGACACTCTCGAACCGGCTCCCACTGGTGGTTCCGATGAACAGGGCAGTGCTCTCGCCGGGGCGGTCTCCGGGCGCGAAAATGTTGAAATAGGCGGCACCGCTGGAGGTCGTCATTTCCACCGTCATGCGCTGCCCGGCCGTTGCGCCCAAAAGATAGTGCACGCTCTCATAGCCCTTGATGCGACCGGACATCGTCGCGCCGCTTTGGCCGGCTGCAAACTGAACCCGCTTTGTATCAGCGTCCTGGGCAACGGCGGGCCAGACCACAAGACCGATCAAAAGGATTGCAAGCGTCGAGATCAACCGCATCGTCTTTCTCCCCGAGCCTGGACACCACACCGCTGTCAAAGCGTGCCTTCGTCCGTCATCGACATCACTTCCGCAACCTGCCCGCCGGACACGAGACAGCGCCAGGGCGCCTGTTGCGGCCCGACGCCGACCATCACCAGCGTATTGGCCTCGGAAACCTCGGAGCGAAGAACGCTGACGCTGTTTCCCGTCTGCGCCGCAACAGCGGCAAGGCAGGCGCTTGTATCCGCTGCCGATGCGCCGCTTGCCTGCGGATCGGGCGCCCGCTCCCCCGCCCCGACACAGCCTCCAAGGATCAGGGCTGCCGAAAAGGCCAAACCGACATTCGCTTTACCCGCCATTTTCAGCTCCTTCGCGCCGCTCACCGACAGCAGTATAGCCAAAACACGGGAAAAAGCGGAAGAAAGCGCCGGAACGCCGCCGCCGGCGCGAGGGGCTTGCCAGCCCCCACCTGCCCGGTCGAGGATGAGCGCCACAGCGACCGATCCGAGAGGATCGCAACCTCATGTCGTCAGGCGACCGGCAGGCTCCCGGCCATTCCGCCGGAAGGCCACCGCTCCACTCATCACGGGGACAAAGCTCATGGATCTTGGAATTTCGGGCCGCAAGGCCATCGTCTGCGCCTCAAGCCGGGGCCTTGGGCGCGGCTGCGCCGAAGCGCTGGCGCAGGCTGGCTGCGAGGTCGTCGTCAACGGTCTCGATGCGGATCGGCTGGCGCGCACGGCGGACGAAATTGCGCGCCGCACCGGCGCGACGGTGATCCCCGTCGCCGCCAATGTCTCCACCCGGGAAGGCCAGGACGCCCTGCTCGCCGCCTGCCCGACCCCCGACATTCTGGTCAACAACAACGGCGGACCGCCGCGCCGCGACTATCACGAGCTCGACCGCGACGCGATGATCGACGGCGTGATCCAGAACATGATCTCCCCCATCGAGATGATCCAGAAGGTCGCCGACGGTATGGCGGATCGCGGTTTCGGGCGGATCGTCAACATCACCTCGATCACCGTGCGCATGCCGCTCGCCGGCCTCGACCTGTCGAGCGGTGCGCGGGCCGGCCTCACGGCGTTTCTCGCCGGTGTCGGACGCACCTATGCCAGCCGCAACGTGACGGTGAACAACCTGCTTCCGGGCAAGATGGACACGGACCGGCTGCGCGGCGGCATCGAGGGCGCGGCGAAAGCCTCCGGCCGCACGGTCGAGGAGATCCGCGCCGCGCAGGCCGGCGAAATTCCGGCCGGGCGGTTCGGCACGGCGGAGGAGTTCGGCCAGATCTGTGCCTTCTACTGTTCGACCCACGCCGCCTATGTGACAGGCCAGAACATCCTTATCGATGGCGGGCTCTATCCGGCCGCATTCTGAGCCGCGACACAAAAAGAAGCCGGCGGATCGCTCCGCCGGCTTCATTATGTCAGTTCCGGTGACTTTCTCTCAGTAGCCCCGACCATTCGCCTCCGGCCTGTCGTGCGGACCGCCCCAGCGGTAGCGCAGCGAGGCGGAGACAATGTTCACGTTGGCATCGGCGCTGCCAACAAAGGTCCCGAGCGCAGGATTGTAGTCCTGATGCCCCGGACCAATGTTGATCGGTGTGTCTCCCGTGTGGATGTAGGTGTAGCCGAGATCGAGCGCGAGGTTTTCCAGCACCTGATAGCTCGCACCGGCAGACAGCCACAGGCGGTCGTTGTCCGGCAGGCGGGTCGAGCGAATATCGTCCGTTACAGGCGACAGCTCGTAGGCGATACCGGCGCGCAGGGTCAGATCCTCGTTGAAGTCATACTCGCCGCCGAGGGCGAAGAACCAGCCATCGCGGTAGTTGAAATGCAGCGTCTGGACTGTCGCACCGTTGGCCTGGAGGGTAACGCGCGGCGACTTCAAGCGGCTCCAGTTGGTCCACTCGACCGTGCCGAAGATACGAAACGTGTCGGTGACGCGTTGCTTGACCGACAGATTGACCATGTCGGGCGTCATCAAACGTGCATTGATCCCATTGACCCCGGCCGGGGTGGCGATTTGGCCGTCAAGTTCATGGAAGACGCCGGAGCGATACCCGAGACCGATCTCGGTTCCGTCCATCGGTTTCACCGTGACACCTGCGGTCACGCCAAGCGCGATGTCGTCTCCCTCAATCGCGGCAGTCGGAAACCCTGCAACAGTCGGCACGCCGGTTTTCAGCGCCACGGCAAAGTGCTGGATCTGCAGGCCGAGTGCGACGGAGACCATGTCATTGATCTCATAGGCGAGCGTGGGCGCGACATTGATCGACTGCGCCTTGGATGAACGGGAGTAGAACTGACCCGCCCAGTTTTGAGCGGGTTTGGTGGCAAGCCCGAAGGGCGCGTTGATCGACACGCCGAGAACCGCGCGCTCGTTCAACCGGTAGGCGGCATAACTTGCAGGCACGAAAGCGTCGTTGCCAATATCCCCGGCGGGCACACTGCTGGCCGGAAGCGGACTGCCACCGGGCGGCGTGAACGTGCCCGTCACGTCGGACGTCGGCACGATCACCGAGTTGTGTGCCTCAAACGTCCAGCCGGCCCCGGCGCCCGTCAGCGTCGCCGGATTCCAGAACATCGAGGAGATCGACGGGCCGGTTGTACCGTACCCCGCGAATGACATCCCCTGATAGTAGGCGCTCTGCTCGCGCAATGCAAAGCCGCCTGCCAGCGCCTCCCCGGCCGTAAAGGCGGTCGCGATTGTGGTAAAAGAGAGTAGTCCTGCCCCGACGTGTTTGCGCATATTGCGTCCCGAACCTCCCAATACATTATTCAGGCCGCACGCCCCGGCGGCCAATTACGTATTGGTAAGGTTATCGAGCGGACCGCTTCGGGCAACCGGGAATTTTGACAGGGTCGGAGCAATATTGCACTGCACAATATTACCATTTCACCCCCTTCCCCAACGACACATGGTCCGCAGTTTCGATCCGCAGAGCGCCGAAGCCGGGATTTTCATGTCAGTTTTTTGAAGGGGAAAAACATCCGCGTGCATTTGCACAAATTTTAATCAAACCAGCCAATGCCGGAGAGACCCGCGACTTCTCGGCTCACTGTTGCAGGAAGGTCACGAAATCGCCGTTTCCCGCCGGCTGCGGCCGCGGCAGGCGGGCGGAATCGTCTCAAGATCCCGGCCGCCGGATCGCGGTTTGCAGCAATGCCAAGCGATGCGAAGGGTGAGGCAGCGGAGTGACGAGGCCGTCACTCCGCTGCCTGCGACAGAGCCGGCGCGGGGTCCGTTTCGCGCTCTGTCGTGTCACGGGAACCGGCGGTGTCGGCTGTCGACGCACCATCGCGGTCAGACGCGGCCTGCGCGTCGCTCTTGTCGAGGCGGCGACGAAACCACAGGGCATAGAGCGCCGGCAGGAACACCAGGGTCAGCACGGTGGCCACCGTCAGGCCGCCGATCATGGCGATGGCCATCGGCCCCCAGAAGATGTTGGTCGTCAGCGGGATGAACGCAAGCACGGCCGCCAGGGCGGTCAGGATGACCGGGCGCGCCCGGCGCACGGTCGATTCCACGATCGCCTGGCGCATGGTCGCGCCGCCCGCCAAGTCGTGCTCGATCTGGTCGGCGAGGATCAGCGTGTTGCGCATCACCATGCCGCCCAGCGCGATCACGCCGAGGATCGCGACAAAGCCGAAGGGCGCATCCGCGATCAGCAGGGCCGCCACCGCGCCAACGAGACCGAGCGGAAACGTCAGGAAGACGATCACCATCTTGGAAAAGGACTGCATCTGCAGCATGATCAACACGGCCATCGCAAGGAGCATCACCGGAAACACCTTGGCAAGTGCGGCATTGGCCTTGGCCGATTCCTCCGCTGCGCCGCCGGCGTCGATCCGGTAGCCGGGAGCCAACCCCGCCTCGATCTCCTTCATCTTCGGCAGGAGCGCGGCCGTTACGTCGGGCGCCTGCACGCCGGGCACGATGTCGGAGCGCACGGTCAGCACGGTCTCGCGGTTGCGGCGCCACAGGATCGGCTCCTCCGACACATATTCGATGCGCGCGACCTGCGACACGGGCACCGCGCGACCGTCGCGCACGTTCAGGACCAGATCGCCAATGTCACCCAACTCGGCCCGTTCGCTCTCCGACGCCCGCACCACGACACCAACCGCATGCCGGCCATCGCGCAGGCTCGTCACCTGAACGCCCGACAGGAGCGCCTGCAGCGACTGCGCGATCTCGCGGGTCGACAGTCCAAGCGCGCGGGCGCGCTCCTGGTCGACCTCCAGCTTCACCGTCTTTACCTTCTCGCCCCACTGCAGTTCGGTGTTGCGGGTGTCGGGGTTGGCGCGCATCGCATCGCGCACCTTCGCCGCGATGGCCCGCACCTCCTCGCGGTCCTGCCCGACGACACGAAACTGCACCGGGAAGCCGACCGGCGGCCCGAGTTCAAGCTTGTTGGCCCGACCGCGCACGGAACTTTCGGAGGCCTCGAAGCGCGCCGTCAGGTCCTGCACCAGCCGCGTGGTGTGCTCCCCGCCCTTCGACTGGACAAGGATCAGCGCGTAGCTCGGGTTGGGAAGCGCCGGATTGTAGGCCAGGAAGAAGCGCGGCGCGCCGGCACCGATATAGGTGGTGAAATAGTCGACGTCCGGGCTCTTGGCGAGCAGCGCCTCAAGCTCGCGCGCGGCGCGTTCGGTCGCCGCGAAGGAAGCGCCTTCCGGCCCCTTGAGTTCGACCAGCACTTCGGGCCGCGAGGAGTTCGGAAAAAACTGCTTCTTGACGAAGCCCATGCCATAGCCGGCCGTCACAAGCAGCGCGAAGGTCACCAGCACCACGGGAATGCGGAAGCGTACGGCTGCTTCGATCATCCGGCGCAGCCGGTTGTAGCCGCGGGTCTGATAAATCGCGTCCTCGTCGACGTCGCCCCGCGCCGCCGCGTGGCGCTCCAGCGACCGCGGCAGCAGCTTAAGTCCGAGATAGGGGGTGAAGATCACGGCGACGAACCAGGAAATGATCAGCGCCGCCGTCACCACCCAGAAGATCCCGCCGGCGTATTCGCCAGCCGAGGACTGGGCGAAGCCGACGGGAAGAAACCCGGCCGCCGTCACCAGCGTGCCTGTGAGCATCGGAAAGGCGGTCGATTCCCACGCGAAGGTCGCGGCGCGGAACCGGTCCCAGCCCTGCTCGATCTTCACCACCATCATCTCGATGGCGATAATCGCATCGTCGACCAGAAGCCCGAGAGACAGGATCAGAGCGCCGAGCGAAATGCGCTCCAGATCGATCCCCATCAACAGCATGACGACGAAGGTTCCCGCAAGCGTCAGCGGCACCGACAGCGCGACGATCACCCCGGTGCGAAAGCCGAGCGACAGGAACGACACGATCAGCACGATGGAGATCGCGGCGACGAATTTCAGCAGGAACTGCCCGATTGCCCCTTCAACCACCTCCGGCTGGTTTGACACCTGGTGCAGCTCGGCGCCGACCGGCAGGCGCGAGCGGATTTCCTGCGCCTTGACCGCCAGCCGCTCGCCAAGCTCCAGCACATTGCCGCCGTCGGCCATGGCGATCCCGAGCATGATGGCGTCCTGCCCGTTGTAGCGGGCGAGATAGCTTTGCGGATCGGCGATGCCCCGCCGCACGGTGGCGATATCGCCGAGCCGAAACGTCTCCTCGCCCGCCTTGACCGGCACGGCCGCGACGGCGCGCACGCCCCCGAGGCTGCCGCTGACGCGCACCTGCACCGTCTCGCTCGGCGTGTCGACAGAGCCTGAAGGAACCACAGCGTTCTGGGCGGCAAGCGCATCGAAGATCGCGGAGGCCGGAATGCCGAGGGTGGCAAGCTTGGCGTAGGAAATCTCAACAAAGATCTTCTGGTCCTGCTCGCCGAAGAGCTGGACCTTTTCCACCCCCGGAACCGACAGGAAGTTCTGGCGTGCCATTTCCGCAAGGTCGGAGACTTCCGTCCAGGTCGCATCCGGCGCGGTCAGCGCATGAACCTGAACGTAGACGTCGGAGTATTCGTCATTGAAGAAGGGACCGAGCACATCCGGCGGCAGGTCGCGACGGATGTCGCCGACCTTCTTGCGCGCCTGATACCACAGGCCTTCCACGTCCTTGGGCGGCGTGGTGTCCTCGAGCACGATCTGCGTCGCCATGAAACCGGGCCGCGTGTAGGTCTCCAGCCGGCCCAGATGGGGAAGGGTCTGCAGCCGCGTCTCGATCCGGTCGGCGACCTGCTCCTGCATTTCCACCGCGCTCGCGCCCGGCCAGGCGGCGGTGACCACCATCACCTTGACCGTAAAGGCCGGGTCCTCGTTGCGCCCGAGATTGCCATAGGCCCAGATGCCGGCGGCCGCAGTCACCAGGATGAAGAAGAGCACCAGCGTCTGGTGCCGCAGCGCCAGGGCGGAAAGATTGAAGCTATTCATTGCAGGGCTCCGACCAGGACGGGGTCGGAGGGCGCACGCTCGACCACCCGCACCTCAAGCTCCGGATCGAGACGATGGACGCCCATGCTGACAACGGTCATGCCCGGCTTCAGCTCGCCCTCGACGATGGCGCGTTCGGCCTCGATACGCAGGACCTTGACGGCGACCGGCGTCACGCGGCGGTCGCCGGGAGCGGCCTGCCAGACATAGGCGGATTCGTCCCGGTACCACACGGCGGACAGCGGAACGGCAACGCCCGCCGCCTGCCCCGGCGGATCGAGGTGAACCGTCGCGGTCATGCCGAGCCGCGCCAGACCGTGCGGATCCTCGACCTCGAACCGCGCGGTAAAGGTCCGCGCCGCCTGATCGGCTTGCGGCGACAATTCGCGCAAGCGGGCGGGAAAGGTCTTTCCCGGAAGCGCCCACAACGTCACGCTGGCGCTCGCC
The DNA here is from genome assembly GCA_006384855.1 of Tetraselmis striata. Classification (NCBI taxonomy): domain Eukaryota; kingdom Viridiplantae; phylum Chlorophyta; class Chlorodendrophyceae; order Chlorodendrales; family Chlorodendraceae; genus Tetraselmis; species Tetraselmis striata. Next base: position 104,249 of record VCJN01001642.1, read on the forward strand.
TGCGAAACCGCCGCGACATGCGCTTCGGGCACGGCGACTTCCGCCTCGCGACCAAGTGCGGCCGCGATCCGGACCACAGGCTGGCCAAGGGCGACAACCTCGCCGGGCTCGGCGAGGACGGCGGTCACAACGCCGGCGACATCTGCCTGCAGTTCGGTGTAGGCGCGCTGGTTTTCCGCAAGCAGCCGACGCTCGCCGGCGGCCTTCAGCGCCTCGGCGGCCGCATCGGCGGCGGCCTGAGCGGCATCGAGCGAAGCCTGGCTAACGTGCCCTTTTTGCTTGAGGGTCTTGATGCGCTCCAACGCATCGGCCGTGCGGTCCGCCTCGGCGCGCGCGGCCCGTTCCTGCGCCTGCTCGGCGCTGAGCGCGGCCTCGAAATCCGTTGCGTCAAGCCGGGCGATGACATCGCCGCCTCGACCCGGTCGCCGATGTCCACCTCCCGATGGGAGAGCTTTCCGCCGACGCGAAACGCGACCGGCGCATCGCTGCGGGCGCGGATGGTCCCCGAATAGGACAGACCGGCGCTTCTTGCCGCTGCTACCTGCTCGACCCAGACGGTCGGCGGCGGCGCATCGGCGGTGTCAGACGCCGGTTCGGGCTGACAGGCAGCAAGAAGCAGACCCGACACGGCCATCGCAAGGGCGATCCGGGGAGCGGGCCGACCCGGCCAGGCGCGAAAAACGAAGGCGCTTCGATGCATCATGCTGCTCCTGAGACCGTCAAAACACCGAAACCGTCGCCTTTCCGGGCGAAACGGCTCCGTCAACCGGGTCGAAGCCGAAGCGACCCGACGTCAGGAGATAAAGTCATCAAATGATGATTGTCAATAATCGTTAGAGAGTATATATCAACAGTCAGACATTGACGCGCGCCACAGCGCCTCCCATGGTTCATGGATCCCCGGCAGAATGCCGGCGACCTGTATCGACGCCATTGCATGTCGCGCGAACGACAGCTTGGCGGGCAACACCCCGCTCCGCCGAATACGGCTGTTCAGCGCGCCCTTTGGACTTACAATGGGGTTTTCATGGCAGAAGGATCGGAAGCAACGCAGATGACGGATATGCTGGACACGACGAGATCCGACGGCTCGCAAGCGGCAACCCGCGACGGCACCGCAAGCAGCGCGGCGCATGAAACGCGCCAGCGCATCGTCGAGACCGCGAACAAGCTTTTCCATGTCTACGGCTACCAGAAGACGACCGTCGCCGACATCGCCCGCGAGCTCGGCATGTCGCCGGCAAACGTCTATCGCTTCTTTGCCTCCAAGGCGGAGTTGACGAAAGCCGTGGCGGGCGTGGTGACGGGCCGGCCTGCATTCGGCAATGATCGGCGATGCGTCGTCGCAAGCGCAATCCTGCAGCGAGCGGCTGCGCGAGATGGTGCGCCGGCATTTCCACCACATGCGCGAACGCTATGCCGACAACCGCAAGATCCACGATCTGCTGGAAGCGGCGATGGAGGAAGCCTGGGACGAGATCGAGATCCACAAGGCCCGCATGCGCAGTGCTTTCGCCGAGGTGATCCGCGACGGGATCTCTCGGGGGGAATTTGCCGAGCAGGACGTCGAAACGTCGGCGATGCTGTTCCAGCATTCGCTGATCATGTTCTTCCATCCGGCGCTGATCGCGCAGACCTGCCGCTGCTTTGCCGAGGGCCAGCAGGATCACCTGTTCGAGCCGATGGTGGACTTTGCCCTCGCCGCCCTGCGCGACGGCCGCTACCGGGAGCTGCCGGCAGAACTCAAGCAGACCGCCTGATTCCCGTGATTGCTGCCCCTCACCGGGGAACCGTCCCCCGGACAGCGGATCAGATCTCGCGCCCCTGAAGAAACAGCCGCGTCGATGCGGAACTCCAGGGCGCCAGGGTCTGCAGCGTGCGCATGTAGTTCTTGTAGATGTCGCGATCGAGACCGCCTGCATCGGCGAAACTCGCCACCACCTGAACTCCGGTGTTGCGCAGCGCCGCAAGGATTTCCGGCGGATAGGCGCGAACCTCGACCCCGTCCTCGGTCTTCAGCGCCTCGAAGGCCTGCGCGTTGCGCCAGTCGCTTTCGGCCATCGACAGAAGCGTCTCGGCGCGGCAGGCGGCGATCACCACCGCCTTGAGGTCCTCGGCGAGCCCGTCGAAGGCAACCGAATTCACCAGCATCTCATTGGCGCCGTTGGGATCATGGAAGCCCGGCGCGTAGTACAGCTTGGGACACGCCGGCGAAGCCGAGCGCACGGTCGCTTGCCGGGCCAAGGAACTCCGCCGCATCGATCAAGCCGCTGGACAGCGCCTGGACAAGTTCGCCGGGCGGGCAGGGACACGGGCGTCGCTCCGAGCCGGCGCATGATCTCGCCGCCCAGTCCCGGCATCCGGATCTTCAACCCGTTGAGGTCCTGAAGCGTCTCGACCGGCCGGGTGAACCAGCCCCCCATCTGCGCGCCGGTGTTTCCGGCGAGAAACGGCCGCACGCCATAGGGCGCATAAAGCTTGTCCCAGAGCGCCTGGCCGCCGGCCTGCTCGATCCAGGTCACATGCTCATGCGGCAGGAAGCCGAAGGGCACCGCGGTGAAGAACACGGCCGCCGGCATCTTCGCCTGCCAATAGGCGGACGCCGCATGGCCCATCTGTGCCGTGCCGGCGGAGACCGTGTCGAAGATGCCCGTTGCCGGCACCAGCTCTCCGTCGGGAAACAGCCGCACGCGCATGCGCCCGCCGCTGAGCAGCGCGATGGCATCGCAGATGCGCTGTGCCGATTGCCCCGGACCTTCAAGATCCGCAGGCCATGCGGTCGCCATTTTCCATTCGATGGTGGTCTGGGCAAGGGCCGGTGCGGCCAGCCCGCTGGCAGCCGCTGCGCCCGCAAGCCCGAGCGCCGCGCGCCGCGAGATCGCGCCGCTGCTGCCGGCATCGACACGCCCCGATACGCAAGCCGACGACGACCCGCCCCCATGCGAACGTCGTCCGCTGCCACCGTCGCCGGCCGGGTGCCGAGGCGGTTTCGCTCCATGGGTGGTCATCGATCCTGTCCCGTCACCCTGCCGTATTCCGTCATCCTGCATGGTCCGTCACGCAGTTTCGATTGCAAAAACCGGTGAACCGGCGCCGACCTCTTGGCAGGTTCGGGCATGGGCCGCAACTTCGCAAGGCCCGCATCATTAAAATTTACCCATGTTTACCAGGCAAGCGGCGCCGGGCGGGACAGCATCGACAACGCCCCTTGCTCCGCTTGAGCGGTTCCGCTTCACTGTCGGGCGATTCCCGCGCCCGCCGGCGCCCGCCCCGCTTGGGAGACGTTCATGATTCCGTTCTTCGTGATGATCAAATGCCATCTGGGAAAAGCCTATCAGGTGGCCAATGCAATCGCCGACGCCGAGATCGCCTCGGAGATCTATTCGACGGCCGGGGACTATGACCTGATGGTGAAATTCTACGTCGACGACAACGCCGACATCGGCCATTTCGTCAATGAGAAGGTCCATCCCTTCGACGGCATTCAGGACACCAAGACGATCATCACATTCAAGGCGTTTTGAGGCAGTCCCCTCCGGTCCCGGCGGGCAGACATGCCCGTCACACCTTGGAGGGCGTGACCGTCTGGCGTTCCTTGGAGCGGTCGAGACCGAGCTGGCGTTCGCGGTAGATCACGAAGACGCCCGCCCCGATGACGATGACCGCCCCGGCCATGACCTCCAGCGTCGGCACTTCCGAAAACACCAGCCAGCCGACGATCACGGTCCAGATCATGGTCGTGTAGTCGAAGGGCGCGATCGTCGAGGCATCGGCGAAGCGATAGCTCGTGGTCAGCAGGATCTGCCCGATTCCACCGAACAAACCTATGGAGACGAGCATCAGCGCATCAGTGCCCGTCGGGACCGTCCAGCCGAAGGGCGCGCTTGCAAGTGACAGAAGCGCCATCACGCCGGTGAACCAGATCACAATGGTGGAGGTGCGTTCCGTATTGGTCAGGCGCCGCACGGTGATCATCGCCAACGCCATCGCCACCGCTGCCGCAAAGGCAAGCATGGCCCCTTCGGTGGTGCCTTGCGTCGGTGCGGTCGCCCCCAGATGCGGCGACAGGATGATGAGAATGCCCAAAAACCCGACGACGACCGCCGTCCAGCGGTAGAAGCGGACCTTTTCGCGCAGGATCACCGCAGCGAGCGCGACCGTGATCAGCGGCGCGGAAAAGCTGATCGCCGTTGCATCGGGCAGCGGCAGGCGGGCCAGAGCCGCAAACCACATTGCCATGGCCGAGCCGCCGATCAACGCCCGGCCGATATGCCCGAGCGGACGGCGCGTCTTGAACACCGACGGCCCCTCCCCCTGCCACCAGACCATCACGAGCACCGGGATCAGGCCGAAGAAGCTGCGCGCGAAGATGACCTCTCCCACCGGATAGCGGGCCTCCAGAAGCTTCACCAATGCGACCATGGCGGTGAACAGGAGCGTGGCGCCGATCTTCAGCGCGATACCGAGGCGGGGATTGTGCGAATTGAGGTCGCCGGACGCGGCGGCGGGTGTCGAGGACATGCGGGAAAATCCAACTCGAAATCAGTCGCGCGGTCCGTGAAGACCTCGCGGCTCACAGGGGAGAACACGAGCAAGGCTACCCGTTTTATTTATAGTATCAATAGGTTTCAGTCTCGACCCGTCTCGGCAGCTCTCCCTTGCGCGGGACGCATGGCGGGCAATCCGATCCGGTTTCCCCGGCCAAGGCGGCGCGCAAACGTCGCGCAGCCTTGGCCGCAACCGATATGCGGCTGCAGGTTTGTCCACAGCCGCGGAGGAACGCGGCTCGCGCCTTCAGCTGCAGGCGGCGGCAATCGCCTCCCAGACCCGCGACGGCGTTGCCGGCATGTCGATCTGTGCGACACCGGCGCCGCGACGCAGCGCGTCGTTGACCGCATTCATCACCGCCGGACAGGCGCCGATGGTGCCGGCTTCGCCGGCGCCCTTGATGCCCAGCGCATTGGTGGTCGACGGCACGTTGCGCGTTTCGAAGCGGATATCGGGAATATCTCCGGCCCGCGGCATCTGGTAGTCGAGGAAGGACGCACTGATCAGCTGGCCGTCCGCGTCATAGACGGTGTGTTCCATCAGCGCCTGGCCGATGGCCTGCACCACGCCGCCGTGCACCTGGCCGGCGAGCAGCAGCGGGTTCACCGTGACGCCGAAGTCGTCGACGATGACATAATCGACCAGCCGGGTGTCGCCGGTGTCGGGATCGATCTCCACCTCGCAGATATGCGTGCCGTTGGGATAGGTCGCCTCCGCCTGCTTAACCGCCTCGCGGGCGGCCAGCGGCTCGTCCGCGCCGGCAGCGATCTCGGCAAGCGTCACGGCGCGGTCGGTGCCGACCACCCGCACGGCCCCGTCCATCAGTTCCAGATCCTCCACGCCCGCCTCCAGCTTGTCGGCGGCGAGATCCTTGATCTTCTTCACCAGCGTTTTCGACGCCTCGAGAACGGACGGCAGACCGATCGGGATGGAGCGCGACCCGCCGGTGCCTCCGCCCTTGCGCACCCGGTCGGTGTCGCCCTGGATCATCGTCACCTTGTCGAGATCGACGCCGAACTGCTCGGCGATGATCTGCCCGTAGGCGGTCGCATGCCCCTGCCCGTTCGACTGGGTGCCGATCAGGAGCGTCAGCGAGCCGTCGGTGCCGAGTTCAACCGTCGCTTCTTCCGACCCTGCGAAGGCACAGGCCTCGACATAGGTCGCCATGCCGATGCCGCGATACTTGCCGGCCTCCGCCGAGGCGCGGGCGCGCGCCTCGAAGCCGTCCCAGTTTGCGGCCGCAAGCGCCTTGTCCATGTGAGCCGCGAACTCGCCGGTGTCATACATGCGCCCGGTCGGCGTGGTGTAGGGCAGCGCCTCGGTCGCAATGAAGTTGCGTCGGCGGATCTCCGCCGGTGCCAGATCCATTTCGGCGGCCGCCTTGTCGACCAGCCGCTCCAGCAGATAGGCGGCTTCCGGCCGTCCCGCGCCGCGATAGGCATCGGTCGCGGTGGTATGCGTGTAGACGCCCTTCAACTCGGCATGCATCGCCGGAATGTCGTAGAGACCGGTCGACATCGTCAGCCCGAGATAGGGAATGAACGGCCCGTACTGGTGCAGATAGGCGCCCATCGCCGCGATCAGGTCGACCTTGAGCGCGAGGAAGCGACCGTTCGCGTCCATCGCCACTTCCGCGACCGCCAGATTGTCGCGGCCGTGGGCGTCGGCGACAAAATGCTCGGTGCGCTCGCACACCCATTTCACCGGCCGCCCGAGACGCTTGGCGGCAACCAGCGCCAGCGGATATTCCGGATAGACGAAATTCTTGGTGCCGAAGCCGCCACCCACGTCCGGCGTGATTACGCGAAGATCCTTGGCGTCAATGCCGAGAATGTCGCCGGCGATGACATCGCGCATGCCGTGACCGCCCTGGGTGCCGGCGGTCAGCGTGTAGCGCCCGGTGCCGGCATCGAATTCGCCGATACAGCTGCGCGGCTCCATGTAGTTGCACACCAGCCGGTTGTTGACGATCTCGATCCGGGTGACGTGATGGGCGGTGTCGAAGGCCGCCCGCGTCGCCTCGGCATCGCCCATCTCGGCGGTATAGGCGAGGTTGCTGCCGTGGTCGGGCCACACCAGCGGCGCATCCGGCGACAGCGCGTCGGCGGTGTCGACCACCGCATCGAGCGGATCGTAGTCGATCTCGATCAGTTCGGCCGCCGACTTGGCGTTGTTCAGCGTGTCGGCGACGATGAAGGCGATCGGCTCGCCGACATGGCGCACCGTGTCGACCACCAGCACCGGGCGCGGCGGAACGACCGGCGCGCTGCCGTCCGGCTGCTTGACCGACGCCTTGTTGGGCATCATGCCGAGATCGGGAATGTCGGCCGCGGTCAGGATCATCGCGACGCCCTCGGCGGCGCGGGCATCTTCCAGATCGCCGATCTTGATGCGCGCATGCGCCATCGACGAGCGCAGGACATAAGCCCGCAGGACGCCGTCGGGATGAATGTCGTCGGTGTAGCGTCCGTGGCCGGTGATCAGCGCCGTGTCTTCCTTGCGCCGCACCGGCGCACCCATGCCGAACTTCCCGGGAGCCATTTCAGTCATGTCTTAAGCCTCGTTGCGATGATCGTGAGCCTGCGCTTCGCGCGACATGACGCTCCAGCCGAAAGGGTCAAGGGCGACAGTGCGTTTGCATGAGCGCTGCGGTCATGGATGCCGGCCATTCGAATGCAGGTCCCGAACGCCGAATGTGGGAGGACACCGGCGAAAGCACGGGCATGCCCGTTCCTGACCGGATCCGTTGCCCCGACCTTAGCGGCATTCCGGGCCTGCCGCCAAAGACCCGATGGTAACCGCCCGCACCACCGTGCAAACGCGCCGACCGCAGCGCACAACGCGCAACCCCTTCCTCTATGCCGGCCGAAGGGTCTATGCTCGACACCTTCCCGTCCGGTCGATCGCAGCGCGTCGGCCAAACCCCCGGTTTCGTTCCAATGGCCCCCACTCCACAGCGACCCGGCCTTGCCGACCGCTTCCGTTCCGCCGACGCCAGGCTTTCCAGCCTTCCGGGAAACCTGCGCGGCACCTTGTGGATGCTGGTGGCCGGACTGTTCTTCACCGTCATGGTGACCCTGATCAAGGTCCTCGGCGAAAGGCTGCATGTCGCGGAAATCATCCTGATCCGCCAGATCGTGATGGCGTCCATCGTCGCGCCGACGATCCTCTACGGCCTGCCCGGATCGCTGTCGACCCGACACCCTGCACTGCATGTCCTGCGCATCCTGTGCGCCTCGACCGCAATGCTCGCCGGCTTCACCGCGGTCATTCACCTGCCGCTGGCCGATGCGACCGCCATCGCCTTTTCCAAGACCTTCTTCATCACCATCTTCGCCATCTTCTTCCTGGGCGAGACGGTCGGGCGGCACCGCTGGACGGCCACGGCGATCGGGTTCGTCGGGGTGATGATCATCCTGCGCCCCGGGGCCGACACGGGGATCGATCTCTATGCCGGCCTCGCCGTGCTCAGCGCCGCCTGCGCCGGCGTCGTGATGATCGTGATCCGCAAATTGTCCCAGCACGAACGCCCGGTGACGATCCTGACCTATCAGGCGGTCTTCGTCGGCCTGATCATGCTGCCCATCGCCCTCTACAACTGGAAAACGCCGACGCTCTGGGAGCTCGGGCTTCTGGTGATCGTCGGCATGGTCTCCTGGGCCGGGCAGATGTGCAACATCCGCGCCTTCCGCGCCGGCGAGGCCTCCGCGCTGGCGGCCCTCGACTACGTGCGCCTGCTCTATGCCACGGTCATCGGGTTCCTGGTGTTCGGCGACCTGCCCGCTTTGGCGACCTACGCAGGTGCTGCACTCATCATCGCCGGCTCGCTCTACACGGTGTTGCGCGAGGCGCAACTCGGCAAACGGGTCGCTACCCGTGACGGCGTACGCGCCGATCCGCCCTGACCCTGCCGCCGTCTCTCAGCCGCCGTTGAAATGCGGTGTCCAGATGCCATCGATCCGGTATCCGCCGAGCGTCGTGGCCATCTGCGAAAACGCTGGCGTGCGGCTGAACGCCTGCAGCGCCTGCAGCGGCGGCTCGAACCAGTCGCGCCGGCCGACGATCAGGTCGAACCGCTCCTGACAGACCGGAACGAAATCGAGCTTGAACTGGCGCGCCGACGCCTCAAGGCCAAAGGCCAGATCCGCGCTGCCGTCGAGCACCGCAAGCGCCGCCTCGCGCTCGTCGCGTGCCATCGGGCCGGCCGCGCCGGCGGCGATGCCCTCTTCCCCCAGCAAGCGGTCGAGAAGAAGCTGGCTGCCCGCCTGCGGCTGACGCTGCACCACGGTGAGACGGGCCACGTCGGCAAGCCGGGATACGGATTTCGGGTTTCCGGCCGGGACGATAAAGCCGCGGCTGCGCCAGGCCCATTGCAGCAGCGCGACGGGCTGGAACCTCAGCCGCCGGGCGACGGCCTCGGTGTTCCACCCCTCGTCCTGAACGACATGCAGTCCGGCGGCGACGCCCTCGCCCTGTTCGAAGCGCTCGAGCCCGTCCATGCTGCCGTCGAAGAGCGCGGCCAGCCCCGACCCCGATTCGCGCAGGCTCCATTCCAGCAGCGGATCGTGGCTCCCCAGAACCACCGGCGGTCGCGGCGCATGGGGCGACGGCGCCTCGCTGGCATTGTCGATCCAGGCGAGCACCACGTCGCGCGGAAACAGGAGCTTTCCGGTCGCGCGGCTGTGCGGGATCTCGCCGGCCGCCGCCAGATCGTAGATCTTGCGCTCCTTGACCCGAAGCAGATCGGCCATTTCGCGGGTGGTCAGATAAGTCGGCAGATCGCCCGTCATAAGGCCGGATATCCTGAATTGCTGGCGCACGCGCCCCGTACCGGGGACGAGCGACAATGCCAATCATCCGCCTCCGCCGCAAGCGGCTGCGCGCCGCTGCGCCTATCCCTCCGCGGCCGCCGCGCGGCGCGCCTCTTCTTCCTCCACCAGTTCCTTCTTCGACAGTTTGCCGACCATCGTCTTCGGCAGGCTGTCGCGGAACTCGATCTCCTGCGGACGCTCGATCGCCGACAGATGGTCCTTGAGGAAGGTCTTCAGCTCGTCTGCCGTGAGTTCAGCCCCCTCGCGCAGCTTGACGAAGGCCTTGGGGGCCTGGCCGCGATAGGTATCGGGGATCGCAATGACGATAACCTCTTCCACCGAAGGGTGCTGGTAGATCGCCTCCTCGATGACGCGGGGGTAGACGTTGTAGCCAGAGCACAGGATCAGGTCCTTGATCCGGTCGACCAGATAGATGAAGCCGTCGGCATCGCGGTAGCCGACGTCGCCGGTGTGCAGCACGCCGCCCTCGAGCGCGCGCGCCGTCTCTTCCGGGCGATTGTAGTAGCCGGCCATGACCTGCGGCCCGGACACGACGAGTTCGCCCTTTTCGCCTTCCGGCGCGTCCCGGGTGAGATCCTCCAGATCGCGGAAGCCGATGGTGGTGCCCGGCGCGGCAAGACCGATGGACCCCGACCGCCGGTTCTCGTTGAGCGGATTGGCGGCCACCAGCGGCGAGGCCTCCGTCAGGCCGTATCCCTCCACCAGGATACAGCCGGTCCGGCCCTCGAATTCCTCCTTCACCTCCACCGGAAGGGGCGCGCCGCCGGAGATGCAGAGCTTGATCGACGTCAGGTCGTAGTTGCGCGCAACCGGCGAAGAGTTGATCGCGGTGTAGATCGTCGGAACGCCGGGGAACAGTGTGACCTTCTTCCGCTTGATGGTGTCGAGCAGCATCTTCAGCTCAAACCGCGGCAAAAGCACCATTTCCGCGCCGATGGCGACGGAGAGGTTCTGCGCAACCGTCATCGCGAAGACGTGGAAGAACGGAAGCACGCAAAGCTTCTTCTCCTCGCCCGGCCGGGCATCGGCGAACAGCGTGCGCAGCTGCTCCAGATTGGCCGACAGATTGGCATGGGTCAGCATGGCGCCCTTGGGAACGCCGGTGGTGCCGCCGGTGTACTGGAACACCGCGATATCGGTTTCGGGATCGATCTCGACCGGTGTCGGCCTTGCCCCGCCGCGCGCGATATCGTCGTAGCGCGGATGCGCCGCATCGCGGGGAACATCGGCGCGGTCCTTGCGCTTGAACAGGGTGAACAGCAGCTTCTTGGGCTGCGGCAGGATCTCCGCCATCGGGCAGACGATGATCGTGTCGAGAGAGCCTTCCCGGCGCACCGCCTCGACCTTGTCGTAGATCACCTTGAGGTCGAGCGTCACCATGGTGCGCACGCCGGCGTCGCGCGCCTGGAACGACAGCTCCCGCTCCACATAGAGCGGGTTGAAGTTGACGATGACGCCGCCGATCTTCAGCACGGCGAAGTAGAACACCGTGTAATAGGGGGTGTTGGGCAGGCACAGGCCCACCTTGTCACCCTTGCCGACGCCCATCGCCTGAAGGCCGGCCGCGGTGCGCTCGACCATCTCGCCGATCTCGCCATAGCTCCAGCCCTTGCCCAGAAAATCCATGGCCGGCCGGTTGCCGAATTCTCGCACCGTGGCGTCGAGATAGGCGTGAAGCGGCTTTGGATGAAAATCGGCAAGCCATTCCTGCGCGTCGGTCACGGATGCTCCTCCCCTGACTGTTCTTTCATGCGCAAACCGCCGTCTCCCCCGGCGCCGCGCGCAAGAAACATGACCAAGCCTTCCGTTTACGTCAACGGAAAATGCGGTCGGCCGACATCCGCATCCCCTTCAGATAAGCATCGCCGGCCCGGTTCCAATCCCTGTCGGCTGTTGCGCGGCGTGCGCCGTGCGCCGTGCGGGATCGGGTCAGGAATCCAGCAGCGCGAAACGGTCGACGTCGAACATCCCCTTGTCTGTGATCTTGAGGTGCGGGATCACCGGAAGCGGCAGAAAGGCGACCTGCAGGAACGGCTCGTCGAGCGTGCAGCCCAGCGCCCGCGCCGCCGCGCGCAGTTCCTCCAGCGCATGCCGCACCGTCTCGAAGGGCTCAACGCTCATCAGGCCGGCAACCGGAAGCGCGAGCTCCGCCGTCACGCCCGTTTCATCGGCAACGACGAACCCGCCCTGCAGGTCTGCGATGCGGTTGACGGCAATCGCCATCGCCGCATCGTCCACCCCGACCACGCAGATATTGTGGCTGTCATGACCCACCGACGAGGCGATGGCGCCGCGCGTCAGGCCGAAGCCGGAGACGAAGCCGCGGCCGATGCCCCCGGTGCGGCCGTGGCGCTCCACCACCGCGACCTTGGCGACATCCTGCGCCGGATCGGCTGCGACCGCCCCCGCCTCGACCGGCAGCGAGCGGCTCAACCGCTCCGTGATGATCCGCCCCGGCACGACGCCGATCACCGCCCGCTCGTTCGCAGCATCGGCCGGAACGCGAAAAATCCTCAGCCGAAATCTTGCGCAGATGCACGCTCGTCAACCCGACCGGCGCAAGCGGCGCGCGGCCGGCAAAGGCCGCATCATCGACCGGGCGACCGGCGGCGATCACCGAATGCACGCGGCACTCTTCCAGATCGTCGAGCAGCACGAGGTCCGCCCGCCACCCCGGCGCGACCAGCCCCCGGTCGCGCAGGCCGAAGGCCACGGCCGCCGACCAGCTCGCCGCGCGATAGGCGTCCTGCGGCCGCGCACCGCGCGCGATCAGCCGGCGGATCATGCTGTCGAGATGACCTTCCTCGGCGATGTCGAGGGGATTGCGGTCGTCGGTGCACAGGCACACGAAGGACGCCGTATCCGGGGTCAGGATCTCCGCCAGCGCCTCCAGGTCCTTCGACACCGATCCCTCGCGGATCAGCACGCTCATGCCCTTGGCGAGCTTTTCGCGCGCCTCTTGGGCCGTTGTCGCCTCATGGTCGGTGCGGATCCGGGCGGCGAGATAGCCGTTGAGGTCGAGCCCCGTCACCAGCGGTGCATGGCCGTCGATATGCCCTTCCTGGAAGGCGGCAAGCTTTGCGATCACCGCCGGGTCGCGATTGAGCACGCCGGGGAAATTCATGAATTCCGCCAAGCCGATCACTTGGGGATGCGACCGCAACGGCTCCAGATCGCCGATCTCGAGCCGCGCGCCGGCGGTCTCGAAGGCGGTTGCCGGAACGCAGGACGACAGATTGACCCTGAGGTCCATCACCATGCGTTCCGACGCGTCGAGAAAATAGCGAATGCCCTCGACGCCGAGCACATTGGCGATCTCATGCGGATCGCAGATCGCCGTCGTCACGCCATGCGGCAGCACGCAACGGTCGAACTCCAGCGGCGTGACCAGCGAGGATTCCACATGCAGATGTGTATCGATGAAGCCTGGAACGACCATGCGGCCACCGGCATCGATCTCGCGCTCGCCGCGATAGCGCGCATGCGTGCCGACGATCCGGTTGCCCACAATGGCGATGTCGGTGTCCGTAACCGATCCGTCCATGACCGAAAAAAGCCGCGCATTGCGGATCACCAGATCGGCCGGGACCTCGCCGCGCCCGGCGGCAATGGCACGGGTGAGAAACGCTTGCGTATCGGCGGTATCCGGCATGGAGGTCTCCGTTGCGCGAAAGGAAAACGGGCGCCGGGTACGGCTGCGGAACCGCCGGCGCGACACCAACCATGACACGCGAGCGCGGCGTCGCGCCACCGCCGCGACGCGTCGCCCACAGATGAGCCGCCTTCAGGACCACCTTCCGCAACGTCCTATTTCCGCCGGATCACAGTGCAGCGCAGCAACGAAAGCGTTTGACAGACGCGGCCTGTCGATGATTAATTAAATCAGATAAATTAAATTGGAGATCGGGTGGCAGAATGGACACCCGGCCGCGGTTACAGCCGCGAGGGAGGGACCAAAATCGTGCCAGTTCGCCCGCGCGT